>CAUYUJ010014180.1:200294-335157 GCA_963575745.1 Prorocentrum cordatum | reverse complement strand
GCCCAGAGGAGCCCAGAGCGGCCCCCGGCACCGCTTCCGGACAGATCCTGTGGATCCGGTGGATCCGCCGACGAATCCCAAACCGGCGCCCTCGCTTGAGACATCCTCACAAAACCGGCCCCGGGGGACGTGCCCACTTTGATCGTCGGGTGGGTGTAAGTGCGGTAAGAGCGTTGTATATCCGATGAAATCGTTTCAACGAAGATGTATGTAGGTTCATGCTAGTTGACCTCACATATTCAACATATATAAAATATCGAACTTCGAATTCATCTACTTAACGTTTTGTTAGATAAGTATATTCAACAACATACCATACATACTACTCACAGAACCATCCATCTTATCAACTGAGCTATCGGGTACCACTGCCAAGATATATCGATACATACACCTCAACATACCCAACTTAGTAGCTAAGTCAGCTAGTCGATGTGGGCTGTCCGATTCGGTTAACCCGAAATTTGCATAACTTTCTATGTTTTGCATGTTTGTTCTTGATATTGCTATGTTTCGGGAAAAAAAACCACAAAAAACGTTTTAACAACTACAACGCAACAGTTTTTCAGGACAGGGCGCCGCAGGTCGACGCGCCGAGCCGCCCTCAGGACGCCTGCGGGGCGCGGAGGGGACGGGGGGAGAGGGAGAGGGGGGGGGATCAACTATTCTTCAAACTGCCTCCCCTCGGCGGCCATCACCGCCTCCCCTCTCCTCTCCTCGTTGTCGGCGGCCAGCCCGCCCCCGCTCCCTCCTGCCGCCTTCCCTCCCCGAGCCCGCCTTCCTTCTTCGGCGGCATATCCGCCCCTCCCTCCAGCACCTCTCTATCGAAGGGCGGCGCATCCGCCAGCGGCATATCCGCTCTCGCATGCGCTCGTTTTTTTTTCCTTTTTCACGTGATGGCGAGCACATAGCCATCGTCCTGTAGTCGCCGATAAGCCGCCCAGGCTGGCGGGATCAGCTCGGCGGGCATCACGGCGACGTCGCTGCGCGGCCGCCACAGGGACGCGCCTGGGCATGGCGCGCGCACCCATTCCAGGGTCTCCACCAGCAGGTAGCTGGCGGCGCCAGCCTGCGCGCAGCAATGCACGATGCACGCCTCGCCGTCGCCCAGGAGAAAATCCTGAGGGCAGCAGCGCCTCGATTTTTGGGGGGGCACACGCATGTGCACCCCTAAATACCAAGGTTGGTTGCGCCGTCTGTCCTGGCTGCCGTACGTCTGGCCGTCGATCGACGCCTCACTGCTGGTCCACGTTTCAGCCCTGCGGAGGGGTTCCTCCTCCTCCTCCTCCTCCTCCTCCTCCTCCTCCTCCTCCTCCTCCTCCTCCTGGCGGCGAGCCGCCTCGGCGGCAAACCGCCTTCCCCTCTCCCAGCCCATCTTCCTCCACAAAGGGCATGCAAGTTTGCGCCCCGAGTGCCCGAACGTACTGTCCAGCTCTGGCGTGCGCCACGCTTTGGCGCGGGAGCGCGGCGCCTCCTTCGCTTCCTCCAGGAAGCAGGTGAGCATCGCCGTCAAGGCCGACCGCTCGAAATTCTCAGGGTTGTCGATCTCCTGCGACCTGGACCGAAGCAGGTTGTGCTTCCGCTCGAGTACGAAGGCGTCCAACCAGATGCCGTCCTCCGCAGGCTGGTCGGGGACGCGCCACAAATAATGATGCTTCGGCTTGATCAGGGCTGGCCCGTGCGCGGCTTTGTGCAGCGCCAAGGAAATCGAAACGGCCTTGGTCCAGACAGCTATCAAATACGGCACGGCGCCGATCCTCAGGACGTAGCCGAACCGCCTGCCACCTAAGCGCTCGAGGATGCGCGCGGGCCGACGCGGTGCATCCTCGAACGCGCAGGCCAGCGTTTGCGTTTCAGCTGCGGCCGCGTGTCCTTTTGCCCTGCATGTGCAATTCGAGCATCTTCGCCATCGCCTCGAACGACCGCGCCGCAGCGTTCGCCATGCCGCTGGGGCGCAGCTCTGTGTGCACCCAATGACGAATCAAAGGGAACACGGCCAAGCAATCCGACGCCTTGCCCACGAAGTGCGACGCCTTGCAGGTCGCTTTCTTCCGAGCCACGCTGAACAGAAACGCCGGCGGTTTCCTGCCGCGTCTGCCAGTCCGCCACGCCGAGCAGCGATCCCGCCACGTTCCCCACGCGTCGGGGATGACATCCCTCACCGCCTTGAGGAGCGCAAAGATTTCGACCTGCAAGGTCCCGCCGCTGGCCAGCATGGTATGCATGGGGTCCCTCACGTATGTGCTCGGCGGCGCCACCGTCCGCAACTCCTGGCACGCCACCAGAGAACGGTCATCCAGAGTGATGCCCATTGCCGTCTCCTTCGGGGGCCGGAACATCAGAAGGGAAGGAAGGGGGGGACATCAGAAGGGGATCGATGGAAATGTTTTCCTCCCTGGCTCCAGTCTCTCGATGTTCGCTCTGGTTGTCGTGTCCCGCAGCGACGCAAAATCATCATATTGCTGCAAAAACTCGTCTGACGACAGCGGGTCAAAGCGCGACGAGTCAGCGCACCAGAGAGGCACGAGGTAATCATCGTCGTCGTAGTCTGCAAGACATTCCGCCTGATCCAGCACAACTTTCTTGCATTGCAAGCACGGTCTCAGACCTGCAGCGCCCTTGGTGCAGAATGTCTCTTTTCCAGCCGCCTCGTCTGCAATCAAGCGGTGGAACTTGGCGAAAAAGTGCACGCCGCCGATTGGCGCACCGTGCTCCGACAGACTCTCTGGCCCAGGAACAGCGCGCGAAGCAATGCCCGCGCCACGGCCGAGCCGCCGATGCTCTTCTTCACGACGACGCGCAAGGTGCCGATCGGCAGCCACGCAACCTCCTTCTGCAAGAAGGATCCGAACTCGAGGAAACTCGCATACACCGCGAGCTGATTCCGACGATTATCTATCTTCAAGGCGCTGCCCACGCCAATGTCGTCGTAGTACAGCAAAAGCCTCCACGGCCGATCGCGCGACACAGGGAAACGGCGCATCGCTTCCCAAAACATTGAACTCCAGAGAGGGCAGTCCGACAGGAGCCTCGGCATCAGCCGATGCGGCAGCGCCACGCACCATCGGAAAGGCGTGCCGATCTTGGGCTGCAGCCGCACTGCGCTGATGAGATCGGCCACGGATGCCGTCTGCGATCGCTGCATGGCCCGAGCGCTCACGTCTATAGCATCGCCCGCGTCGTCGCCATGGCCAAGCGCAGTCACGATTCGCTCGAGCAAAGCCGCGGACACGCCGCGCAGGGCCAGACACTGTTGCAGTCGAGTCCGCTGCTCCACCTGCTTGTCCACCTGCAGGGCGCGTTTCCCCATTGCGCCGACGCCCGCGCGCGGGAGGGGCGGGGGCGGGGGGCAGCGCGAGGCCCAGCGCGGTTGAGAAAAACGAGTTGCAGCCAGAGAGACGGAAGTGGAGGCGGGAATGGATCGCGGGGCGGAGTAGCCGCCGAAGGGCATGGCGGTGTAGCCGCCTGAAGGGTCGGGAGGGGCGGCGTGGCCGCCGAAGAGCGTGGGGGCGAGGGGGCATGGGGGGAGGGGGGAGGGGGGAAGGGGGTGGGTGGGGGAGATTGCGGAGGCGCGAAGTGAGCGTAGCAACGGAACTTGCAAGGGAGATTTCTTTTTCTCGCACGCAATTTCGAGCTTGAGTTTCAAGCTCGGGTTCCAAGCCGCCAGCGCTCGGTGACGGGCGCGGCTGGCGGCTCGAGCTCGGGGCGGGCGCAGCGCGGGACGGGCGCGGCGGCGGCTGGCGGCTCTTAGTGCGGGTGCGCGTGCTGCCTCCAACTCCTCATCCACCTCCTCCTCCTCTCCTCATCCTGCCTCCTCTTCCTCCTTATCCTCCTCTATCGGCCCAGCCGATCGCCGCTCAGCTCCCCTGGTGCGGCTGGCGGCAGAAGAACCGAATGCCGCCTGGGATGTCCTGCACCATCTGCTTCGACGTCTGGCACAGCATCTTGCCGCGCTCCTCGGTGCGGCGCGCCTCCTCCATCATGCGCCGCGCCTTGTCGATGAGCATCTGGCCCTTGATGCCAACGGCGCGTGCATGGCGGCAACGATTGCGCCACTCGATGAAGCGCGCCACGATGGTCGCCCAGCTCCACGCACTGCCACCCGTGATGAGCTCGAAGTCATCGACGTCGTACTTGTCCGCGATGCTCGCCATGGCGGCGCAAGACCGCGAAGGGGCACGACCTCGAGCGGCTCCACTTTAGCCACAAAGACTACGGATGAGGGGTGGGACGGTGGCAGATCATGTCATTGGGAAACGCGAGAGAACGGTGCGAGCGCGGTGGGCAGCAAAGGCGGCATCTCCGCCAAATGAAGGCAAGGCGGCATGTCCGCCAAGGGCTTGCGAGAGTGTAAAGGCGGCATCCCCGCCAAACGAAGGGCTGCGGTGGTAACGAGTGGGGTGGCGATGGCAACGAAGAAATGTTTTTTTTTCAACAATAATAACAATTGTACGAAATCACACACCTCGTCATGAGCGGCCCAACTGCCGCCCCTGCCAAGGAGCTGCTTCGCCTCTGCTTCGTCTCCGACCGCCAATCGATGGGATTCCCAACGGTGTCGCTGGCCTTCGCGAGCCCCAGCTCGCGCGGTAGGGTCTCGGGCAGGACGCGCTCGAGCAGGAGGGAGTTAGGCAAGCGCTTCGCCTCGCCAAGTGAGGCATCGGAGCGCGATGAGCAGCAAATGCGGCATCTCCGCCAAATGAAGGCAAGGCGGCATGTCCGCCAAGGGCTTGCGAGAGTGGAAAGGCGGCATCCCCGCCAAACGAAGGGCTGCGGTGGTAACGAGTGGGGTGGCGGTGGAAATGTTTTTTTCACCAACAATAACAATTGTATATACGAAATCACACACCTCGTCAGGAGCGGCCCAACTGCCGCCCCTGCTCTCGAGCGGCCCAGCGGCCGCGGCTTATTCGGGTCCTTCTCCACCTTTTTCAGGCCGTACTTCATGATGTACTGGGCCACCATGGGGCGCTCAGGTGCTGTGCTTCTGCGCCTCCTTGAGCATCCCCGCGATGGCCCTCGCCGCCGAGCTCGCAACCTTCTGGATGCTGATGGCCTCGTCCTGCGTGATCGTCAACGCCACGCCGCTGTGCACGCGCTTCTGCGCCACCGCCTTCATGACTGCCACAGACTTCCTCGCCGCCTTCGCGTTCTTCACAACCCATGACGGCACCTTGTCCGCCTTCTCATGCTCGAGGTACCCGTCCAGCTCTGTCTCGAGCCTCGTTGCGGTGCCGATCCACTTCAGCGCCAGGTTTTTCTCCTGCGTCTCCTTCTTGGCCTGCTCGGCCTTCTCCCTCGCTTCCTGTCGCCTCCGCTCCTTCTCAGCGCCCTTATCCCTGCGGAGCCTTCGGGGTTGTCCGAAAATGACAACACTTCGAGCCGAGCGAAATCAATAACCCGATCCGAACCTGAAGAGTTGAACGGAAACCGAAAACGAATGCGAAGCCCAGGCGACACCCCTGCGTTGAAACCCCAAACGGCCTGCTCTTGCTCCTGTCCTTGCTCTTGCCGCGGCTCTTGCTCCTGCCCTTGCGGCGGCTCTTGCTCCTGTCGCGGTCGCCGCGCGAGCGGCTCCTGCTGAGGTTGGTGTCGCGACGTCTGTCGCGGCGTCTGCTCCTGCTGTCGCGCCTGCCCCTGCTGTCGCGCCTGCTCATGCTGCGCCTCCTCCTCCTGCGGCTGTCAGACCTGCGCCTGCGGCGCCGCCTGGATCTGGACATGTCGCTCTCGTCTCTTCTGTCGCCCTTGTCGCCGCCGTGCTCTGCGACGCCCGTCGAGGCCGCTGCCCGCGGGCCGCTCTGCTTCGCCTGCGTCCTCTTATCGGTGCACAGCTCGTTGCGCACTGCGGCCTCCACTGTCTCGCTCCAGGCCGCCTCCAATTGCGGCCTGTACGTCACTCCCCGAGATCAGGGTTCCACCTCTTATCCTGCACATTATCTTCAATCTTTTTCGCGTCGAAGCCGTCGTGCGCCCACTTCCTCAGCGGAAGGTACTTGCCACCCTTGCGGACGCGCTCCTCCTCCATCCGTTGGACAGTGATTGAGCTGACCACGAAGGCTTCAATGCGATCGAGGTTTGACAGCCCAGGATCTTCTGCCAGATCCTTGTAGAACTGCTGCTTGAACTCACTCTTCATTTTGGCGAAACACTTTGGCGGCCACTGTCCGAACCTCCGAGAAAGGCGCACCCCGTTCGTGTTGCACGCGTCGCACTGGTAAGTCGACTGGCCCTTCTCCCTGATCCTGTAGTTGCACTCCTTTGCCGTGCGACAGCAGCGGTTGCAACGCACGATGCTATGCCCGATGCCATGCACATCCACGAACTCCCCTACCTGGGAGCGCCTGCTGGCGGATCGTCCTGAGCTGCCTCCTCCTCCTCCGCCTGCGGCGCTGCCGCCTCGGGCGAGCGCTCCTCATTCTCAACCTTGGCTACCGCGCACTGCGGTGGAGCCTCTTCCTCCTCAAGCTCACGCTTGGCACTCTCAAGCTCATCCTGTTTTACGCCGAGCTCGGAACCAATCTCGTCGCCGCGCTCCTCGGAGCCCGATGCCGCCTCTGACGCTGCGTCGTCCGGCTCTGGTGGCAAAGCCGCTGCGCCCTGAGGAGGCAGTTCTTCGGCGGGAGCAGCGGCTGACGCAGCTTTGCGAGCCGTCCTCAACGCTGCGGGGTGCTTACCTTTGCCCTTGCCTTTGCTTTTCCCGCGTGCCTTCGGCGGCCCTGCGTCGGTCAATGCGAGCGGCGGCACAAGCTGTCCAGTCAGTGTCATCAGCGTCCCCGATAGCTTAGCTTTCCCACGGGGCTTCGCTGCGGGCGCCTTGGTCATCACTCCCTTGTTTTTCGGCCTGGCTGCTCCGAACATCACTGCCAGAGAATGCTGCTGGTGTTCTTCAGCGGGCGGCGTCCCCGCCATGGCGGCGTGACCGCCTTGGCACGCGAGAAGCCGCGCGTCGCGCGCGGCCCTGATGCCAAGATGAGCTGGACGCGAAGCGATGACGAAGAAAACGCGCGGTAAGTGAGGCGGGATAGCCGCCAGCGGAACAGCCGCTTCAAAGGTGGAGGGAGGGGTGGAGTGAGGTATGAAGGGGGCGGCATATCCGCCAGCGGACTCGCCGCTTGAGAGGGTGCAGGGGCGCGGCGAGGGAGGCGGATTGGCCGCCAGCGGACTAGCCGCTCGAAGCGTGGCGGACGCACGAGGTGATACGGATACTGAAATGAATTGCGCGCAACATGACAACCACACAAAATTGACAACATGTTATCATATGTTATCATATGTTATCAGGCGTGTGATAACACCATGCTAACACATGATAACACCTGATAACATGTTATCAGGTGTTATCAGGTGTTATCAGGTGTTATCAGGCGCGTGATAACATATGCTAACATATGATAACAGCCCACGTTTTTTTGCCAGTGCATGGCGGCGGCGTAGCGGCACGTCCGCCGAGTTAGTTAAGCGGAGCAGCAGGGGCGGAGCGGCGCCCTGCGCTACCGACCGCGGACGGCGCCGCGTGCTTCAAACCGCTGCCTGAGCGGCAGCGAAAAGACGGGCGAGCGCGGAAGCGAGGCGCGCTGCCTGAGCGTCAGCGAAGAGACGGGCGAGCGCGCGCAATCGGGGCGCGCTGCCTGAGCGTCATCATATGCAAGGCGATGGGGGGGTGGGCGGACATGGCGATGCAGCACATCCAGAAAATAGCCGCACTCATTCTTATGCGGATGCAGTTTTCTCCCCCCAGCCCTTTTGCCAAATCCCATCCAACCGCCCACCTGTCTTATCCGCCGAAGTTCCCTCACCTTCCTCCCGCTCCGCTCGTCCACTCGCCCCCATATCGCCTTGCATTGGGGGGCGGCTACTCGGCCGCCTGCGTGGCCAAAATTCACCTCGGCGTGGCGGCCTTCACGAATTGAGTGCGGATGGAGTGTGTGGGGGTGTCCTAATATGTTCTGACACAGGGGTGTGGATTGAAATTGCGTTGGAGGAGTGGGAGGGGGGCGTGTAGGGCCGACGCGTCGCGCCGCCTGCGCGAATGAGGCTACTGCTGCTGAGGCGACATCAGTGCTGCCAGCCGTGCACCTGCACCTACGAGGTCGCGTTGCGCACCAGCCAGCTCGCGAGCACGTCCTCGCACTCGGCGATGCATTGCTCCTCTTGGCGGAAAGCGTTCACCGCGCGCTCCGCTATCTGGGCGCACATCTGCGTCGCAGTACGCGCGCGGCGCAACGAGTCGAGCACAGCCTGGCACTGGTGCCGTTGAGCACCACGATGCTATCGGGCGACATCTGGCTGGCCAACGCCGTGGACATCCTCATGCCCGCCGTGGCTGACGAAGCTGCGCCTGACGATCCGCTGCCCCCCGAGAACGCGTCCTTCAGCTGGTGCGAGCGCTCCACGCGGGATTGTGGAGGGATTGGCGCCAGCTCGACCTTCGGCGCCCCCTTGCGCCTTTTGGCGGGGCCCCAGTTGGCCTTCTCCTCCTCCCATTGGCGCCACTCCGCGAGGTCGACTTCCCACGAGTCGGCCTCGAGTGCGATAGCAGCTACCTCCGCTTCGTCCTCGCTCAAGCTGTGGTACGGCGACACGAGAAGGTGGTTCACCAGCTTGTTCCTGGCCTCCTCCACTGTCTCTCCCTGGAACCACTTGCCGCCCCTTTTGCAGCTGCTGCTCTGTGGGCACTTGAAGCCGAACATGACGGTCTTCTCGCCCTGCAGGCCTGCCATGGCGGCAGGGCGAGAAGTGCACGGCTAGCGCAGGGGCGGCGTGGGGCGCGAGCCTGTGCGCGCCTAGATTCGAGCCGATACAGCGTCCCAACAACAAAAACATACATGTGTAAGAGGCGCGGTGGCATCGCACATTTCGGGATGCCAGCAGGCGGCGGCGGCGGTTTAGCCGCCAAGGGAGGGCTCAGGGCGGCGTGGCCGCCAATGGGCGGTTTAGCCGCCAATGGGCGGCGTGGCCGCCAATGGAGGCTTCAGGGCGGTTTAGCCGCCAATGGTGGCTCAGGGAAGGACTGGTGGTTTTTTCCAACCGCATAGAACAAACCCGATGCGCCGATGCTCTTATCTGAACGGCGGTTGTCCGCCAGGCGGGGAGAGGCGGCGCGTCCGCCAACGAGATAGATCGGCAACGAAGAGAGGGGAGGAGAGATGAGATGAGACGAGGCGGGGAGAGGCGGCGCGTCATGACGCGTCAGCGCGGATAGCTGCAACTATCCGCGCTCGAATTACGGAAGCTATGCGCCCCAGCCCGCTTGCAGGTCCACGCGATCACCCTACAAGAAGACATCTCGGCGGGCGGGCGGGCGCGGCTTCGCTGGCGGTGGTGCCATCTTGCTTGTCGGCTGCTGCCGACGCCCTGCCCTCGGCTGCACCATGCTGGGCTTCCCTGCTGGCGGCTGCCTGGTCTTCGGCGGCGGCGGCCCCATGGTCTTCGGCGGCGGAGGCGGAACTGGAGGGTTCATAATGCCAGTCCTCCACGGCGCCTGCTGAGGCATCGTCTTGGGCAAGTTCGGCGCCTTGGGCTCCCGATGCATCAGCTGAGGCTTGGGGACGTGCGCCTCGCGCACCCGCGGCACTGCCTTGTTGCCGTGCAGCTTCGCGTACATCTCGCGCTTTGCGCCACCTCGGTTCCCCCAGCGCTTCGCATTGGCGCGCCACGCCTGGCCCTGCCCCGTCTGCGGCCCGCCCATGGCGGGGCCAGGCGGGCCGCGGTCGCGGAACTTCTTGTAGTCGTACTTCATCTGGTACTCCTTGAGCACGGCGAGCACGGTCTCCGACCGCCAGTCGATGGGATTCCCAACGGGGTCGCTCAGCCAGGCTCGCAGCTGCGCCCTGAACGCCTCCACCGCGCTGGGATGCGCCTCCACCGCCTCGGGGGCTCTTCCACCACAGGCGTCGCGCCCCGCATGTGCGACGCGAGCTCCTTCACGAGAGCCGAGGGCGGGAAAGGCCGCTGCCGCGGGTCCCGCGGCGGTGACGTCGGCCCCCGCCTGCGCGGCGGCGTCGACGGTGCCCGCGGGTGGCGCGGGCTGCGCGATCGCGCTGGCTGTGCCGCCAACGTGGGCGCGCTGGCTGGCCGACTGCCGCTGGCGGAGGAAGACCGATCCCCTGCGTTGTTGTCCACGCCCGCAAGGTCGGAGAGCAACTGCATCGCTGGCCCGAACATCTCCTGCGCCGAATCGCCAAAACAGTTCGACCGAGAGCGGCCAGCCTGTTTCGCGCGCGATGCGCGCGTCCCTGGCTACCGCACGCGGGGCCACTTGTTTTGGCGATGCAGCTGCCTCCAACGCGTCGACCGCGCTGTCGCTGTCTGCCATGGCCGCGGCCGCAGTGCGAGGCGCCGAGCGCGACGCGGTGGCTGCGGCGCAGCCTCGGCGCGCGGGCCCCAGCCCACGCGTCGGCGCGAAGGGGGGGGGCCGACCCCGCGCGGGCTCGCGGGCACCCGCGGGCCGCGGGCTTGAACCGAAATGGAATCGGACGCGGAAGCGAGACTTCGGGAGGAGGGGGAGGGGGTTGCCCTTGGACCCATTGAAGTCTTGGAGCTCCTCGAGCCCTCGGGGGCCTCTCAGAAGGGCCCCGCTGGTTCTTGCGACGGGGTCTCGGGGGAGGGGGCAGAGTGAGGGTGGCATTGGGAACCAGAAATATAAGTGAACTGGTGTCCCTTTGAATGCGCAGGTCTTGGTTCACTTGTTTTCGTCGTTGAACGGGCGGTGGCAACGTCGGTGCCTTCGCGCGCGCCCATGCCATTCTGGGTGAACGCCTTCGCCGTTCGAGCAGAGGGCGTCTCCCCGACGTTAGTTGGCGTGGGATCCAGTGCCTGACAGCGGAGAGGGGGGCGCAGGGACGTGGCGCGGGGGCGCGGAGTGGGCCGATTAGGGGAGGGGGGCGGCGGCATGTCCGCCTGAAGGGCGGAGGAGCGCAATGGGGTGGGGCGGGGGCGGCATGTCCGCCACGAGTTGGAAGGCGAGAAGGCTGCGCTACAAGGCGGCATATCCGCCACGAGGCGGCATATCACCACGACCTTTTTGTTATCCCGAGGCCGCCCCGTTGGCCTGGAGAGTTGAAGAGTCGTAGCGCGAATTACTCGCCGCGCGCCCTGGCGGCGAGCTCCTTCTTGACCAGCTCCTCCGCCTCCGCGATGGCCCTGGCCTCGGAGCGATCGGGCGCAACGAGGCAGCAGGGGGCGGAGGGGGCGCCGAGGCAGGGGCGAAAATGAAGAGAGCGCGGAGGAGGGCGTCGAGAAGGGCGTCGGTGAGAATCTGGCCTTGTCGGCCTCATCGCCCGCGATGTACTTCAGGCTGACGTTGCTGCAAGGGACGCCGACCCTGCCGCTGCGGAACTGCACCTGGGGGGCGGAGCAACGATGAACAGTCGCCTGAAAGGCGGCGGGCGCGCAAACTGCGACCCCAGCGGGGCTGCTGGGAATCGCCGCGCGCGCCCGACGCCTCATCGGTGGGAGGTTCAACCCCGCTCGCCAAGTTGCGTGTGGTCTGCAACTCCCACCTCGGCTTCGCCCACTTGCGCTGCTTGTCCTTCCCAGCCGCGCCGTCCGTCTTCTTGCCCGTGGGGAGCGGCGTCTTCTTAGCCACGTAGCCCGTGGCAGGCGGCGTCGTCTTCTTTGCCGCGTTGTCATTGCCAGGCGGCGTCGTCTTCTTAGCAGCATTGCCCGTGGCAAGCGTGGGGGCCTTCACCGCCTCGGCGTTCTTTTTCTTCTTGACCGCCTTCGTCCTCTTATCCATGGCCGCGACCATGGCCAGAGCCGCCTCCGTCGGGGTCTTCTTCAGAGAGCCTGCGGCGATGCCGACCTTCTCAGCCTTGGGCGGCGGCGTCACGGCGACGATGCCGAAGTCGGAGTCGGAGTCGAGCTCGATCGGCAGCTCATGCTTCTTCTGCTTCTTCGCCGCGCGGCTCTTGCTGACCGAGGCCGTTTGGGCGGCGGCGGTGCTCGATAACGGCTGACAGTCGGCGGGTTTGCCGCCATCGTGTGCCGCCAGTTGCTGCGTCGACGGCGCATCCGAACTCCCCGCCGCCATCGAAAGCTGGTGGTTCGAACCTGCTCGTTCTTGCAACGGCTCCCGCGGCTGCTGCGTCTGCGAGCGGTCGATCAGCTGGATGGCTGGGTTGGGCCAGCGGCCGCCGCTGCGCGAAAGCCCCACCTGAAATCAGGCGGATCACCGCCGAACGAAAATATCCCCCCCCCCCCCCATCCCCCTAGGGGGATGGGGGGGGGAATATTTCACAACACGCCCTCCATCCAGGCATCCAGAAACGTACCCCGCGCCGATCCAGGAACCCACCCCTCGACCCAATACCAGGTGTCCCGCGGGGGAATGCGTTCTGTTATTCCCCGCGGAGCCGTCGGCCAGCGCCCAGAGAACGAATCGGCCGCCGCGATGGGGAGGTGCTGCTGAGGAGAGCCGCCGCCTGGGCCGTGGGATGGCTGCAGCCCGCCGCGGGCGGGCGCAGGCGCGGGCAGCGCGAGGTGGCCGCTCTTCTTCCCTGCACGGAGATTAATCAGCTTCGCAATCGTCACCATCTCGACGGGATTTATCTGCGGCGCCGTAGCTCCAACACCTGGCGGGAAGGCGTCGACGTACGTGATGGGGTACTGAGACTGGAGCCTCCCAGGCGTGATGGGGAGTGCCTGGATGCCATCCCTGGGCGGCGGCATCGTCGCCACGAGATTCTTGAACGAGGATTTCACTGTGGCCAGATATGACTGCAACAGCTCCCTCGTGATCACGCCCGTCTCCACGCCTGTCTGCTTGCACACCAGCAACAAGAATGCTGCCATATTGGCGGCCGTCGGGCAGCTCGGATGCCTCAGGCCAAGCGCCCCGAGGTGCTCTGAGAACGCCGCCATCTTGGCAGTGAAGCCCGAATGCGGCGAGAGCACGAACTCCCACAACTGAGGCGTCAGAAATTCAAAGAACCCCTCGTAGTTCTGGAGCTTCCTCCCCTGCAGGCTGCCCGACGACAGAGCCTGCAAGAAGTCTCCCAGCTCGGACTGCGCCCACCCCACGCCGCCGCACAAAGCAGCAAACTGCGCACTCTGGAGCTGCGACCAGCGCTGGGACGTCGCCGCCTGGATGCAGGCAGGAAGGTGCTCCGTCGCACTGCCGCGCGCTACGAACGCCGCCCGCGCCTCCTCCAGGCGGCCTCGAAGGATGCCCTCCATGGCAGCGATGCGGCGCGACCGCGCGCCGAGCGGAGTGCGCGACTCCCCGCGCGCGCACAGCCCTCGGAGGAGGGCTCGCCAAAAACGGATCGAGCCAACGCGCGTGCGACGGACATATCCTACTCCTGCTCTTCCTGCTCCTCCTCCTCCTCCCCCTCCTCCTCCTCCTCCTCCTCCCCCTCCTCCCCCTCCTCCCCCTCCTCCTCCTCCTCCTTCTCCTCTTCCTCCTCTCCCTCCTCCTCCTCCTCCTCCTCCTCCTGGGTGAGGGGGGGCGCAGGGGGGAGAGTGTCGAAGGGGGGGCGGGGGAGGGGGTGCCGAAGGGTGCGCGGGGGGGAAGAAGAGAGCTATGGGGGAGGGTGGGTCAAGGAGAGGCCAGGGAGGGGAGGGGGGAAAGGGTGGGCGGCTTGCCGCCGAGGGGGTGGAAGGAGGCGGCAAAGCAAGCCGCCGATCGGGCGGTTGGGAAGAAGCGGTTTCCCGCCACGAGGAGGAGAAGGCGGTTTGCCGCCAGAGGAGGAGTAGGCGGTTTGCCCCCAGAAGGGGTAGGCGGTTTGCCGCCAGAGGAGGAGAAGGCGGTTTGCCGCCAGAAGGGGTAGGCGGTTTGCCGCCAAAGGAGGAGAAAGCGGTTTGCCGCCAGAAAGGCGGTTTGCCGCCACGGAGGGGGAGAAGGCGGATTGCCGCCATGGGGGGGGGAGAAGGCGGATTACCGCCGACGGAGGACGAGGCGACGGAGGAGAAGGCGGTGCGCCGCCTAAGGAAAGGGGGGATAAGGGAGGGCCGAAGACACATGGATAAACATTTTCCTCCTTCCCTCCCCCCTCCCCGCGGGCATGCGCGCAGCCCGCAGCGCCGCGGCCGCGAGGTACAGCAAATACCTGCGGCGCCTCGGTCCTGAACAACTGAACAACAACAACGACGGAAATTCAATGGATTTCAAAAAAGTTAAGAATAAAAAATACGCAAATGATTAGCAAAAACACGAATATGTTCAGCCCCATCGACTTAGCAGAGATATCTAACTTAGTATATTACTTACATCTACACTTACAAACACCATAAGTATTGCATAAGCACACATGAGATGCGCGAGTGCCGCGAATCAACAAGTCTAAATCGCGCCATGGCATAATAAGAATTATTTAAGATGAAACGCACTTTAACGCACTTACAGCCGCCCGAACGAATCAAAGCAGAGGAAGCCCAGAGCGGCCGTCCGCACCGGTTTTCCGGACAGAACTCCGGTGGATTGGTGGATCCGTGGACCGGAAATGGAATCCGCCGACGAAAGCCTCGCTTGAGACATCCTCACAAAACCTTGCCCCCTGTGGCGGTGCCCAAGGACCCAGAGCGGCCCTCCGGCACCGATTCCGGACAAGAATCCGGTGGATCCGGTGGATCCGTGGATCCGCCGACGATCCCAAAGAACCAACCCCGATCCCAAACCGCGGCCCTCCCGCTTGAGACATCCTCACAAAACCGGGCCCCGGGTGGCGGTGCCCAGAGGAGCCCAGAGCGGCCTGCCGTCACGTTTCCGGACAGAACCGAGTGATTCCGTGGATCGGTGGATCCGCTGGATCCGGGGACGAATCCCAAACCGGCGCCCTCGCGTGAGACATCCACACAAAACCGGCCCCGGGGGAGGTGCCCAGAGGAGCCCAGAGCGGCCTCCGGCACCGTTTCCGGACAGATCCGCTGGATCCGGTGGATCCGGTGGATCCGCCGACGAATCCCAAACCGGCGCCCTCGCTGAGACATCCTCACAAAACCGGCCCCGGGGGAGGTGCCCAGAGGAGCCCAGAGCGGCCTCCGGCACCGTTTCCGGACAGACCCGCTGGATCCAATGGATCCGCCGACGAATCCCAAACCGGCGCCCTCGCTTGAGACATCTTCCCCCAAAACCCATTATCCTGCGGTGCCCAGAGGAGCCCAGAGCGGCCTCCGGCACCGTTTCCTCCGGACAGATCCGTGGATCCGGACAGATCCGGTGGATCCGCCGACGAATCCCAAACCGGCGCCTTCGCTTGAGACATCCTCACAAAACCGGCTCCGGGGGCGGTGCCCAGAGGAGCCCAGAGCGGCCTCCGGCACCGTTTCCGGACAGATCCGCTGGATCCGCCGACGAATCCCAAACCGGCGCCCTCGCTTGAGACATCCTCACAAAACCGGCCCCGGGGGAGGTGCCCAGAGGAGCCCAGAGCGGCCTCCGCACCGTTTCCGGACAGATCCGGACAGATCCGGTGGATCCGTTGGATCCGCTGGATCCGGTGACGGATCCCAAACCGGCGCCCTCGCTTGAGACATCCTCACAAAACCGGCCCCGGGGGAGGTGCCCAGAGGAGCCCAGAGCGGCCTCCAGCACCGTTTCCGGACGGATCCGCTGGATCCGCTGGATCCGGTGACGAATCCCAAACCGGCGCCCTCGCTTGAGACATCCTCACAAAACCGGCCCCGGGGGCGGTGCCCAGAGGAGCCCAGAGCGGCCTCCGGCACCGTTTCCGGACAGATCCGCTGGATCCGGGGACGAATCCCAAACCGGCGCCCTCGCTTGAGACATCCTCACAAAACCGGCCCCGGGGGCGGTGCCCAGAGGAGCCCAGAGCGGCCTCCGGCACCGTTTCCGGACAGATCCGGTGGATCCGCCGACGAATCCCAAACCGGCGCCTTCGCTTGAGACATCCTCACAAAACCGGCTCCGGGGGCGGTGCCCAGAGGAGCCCAGAGCGGCCTCCGGCACCGTTTCCGGACAGATCCGCTGGATCCGCCGACGAATCCCAAACCGGCGCCCTCGCTTGAGACATCCTCACAAAACCGGCCCCGGGGGAGGTGCCCAGAGGAGCCCAGAGCGGCCTCCGGCACCGTTTCCGGACAGATCCGGTGGATCCGCTGGATCCGCTGGATCCGCGGTGACGAATCCCAACCGGCGCCCTCGCTTGAGACATCCTCACAAAACCGGCCCCGGGGGAGGTGCCCAGAGGAGCCCAGAGCGGCCTCCGGCACCGTTTCCGGACAGATCCGGACAGATCCGGTGGATCCGCGCCCCGGGGGAGGTGCCCAGAGGAGGAATGAGGAGGAAGAGGAGGAGGAGGAGGAGGAGGAGGAGGAGGAGGAGGAGGAGGAGGAGGAGTAGATGAGGAGGAGGAAGGAGGGAGGAGGAGTGAGAGGAGGAAGGGGAGAAGATGATGAGATGTGGGTGGAGGAGGACAGAAGGAGGCAAAGAAGGATGAGGAGGAAGGAGGAGGAGGAGGAAGGAGGGCAAGAGGAGGAGGAGGAGGAGGAACCTCATCCTCACCCTCGCCAACAAGTTCACGCACCTTCTTCTATATACAGAAACTCCCGATCAACCGCAGAGCGGCCGGCTAGTAATTCGGCACGCCAGGCACCCCTGCGATGAATCGACAGGGGGCGGCGGATCGAAGACGCCTACGGCGAATCACCGCCGCCCCTGCCTTTTTGGAAGCGCCTATGTGGCCGAACGTTGAGGCCAGACCTGCCAAGCTATCGGACCATGTGTTCCCCGAATCGGTTTGGAAAGCCTTCGGGGAACACGTGGGCATCTTGAAGGTCATCTTGGCCGTCGGGAGGCCATTTTGACCCTTTCGGGCCTTCTTGGAGGACGTCTTGGAGGGCTCTTGGACCGTCTTGGAGGCCATCTTGAGCGTCTTGGAGACCTCTTTGGCCGTCTTGGGGGCCTCTTGGGGCCGTGTCTTGGGCCTCTTGGGCGATCTTTGGGGGCACTTGGGCCGTCTCGGGCCGTCGGAAGGCAGAAAAGACAAAATGCCACACTCCTTCAAAAACCAATGGGACATCAATGATTTTGGCCTTCTCTGGCCTTCTGGAGGCCCTCTTGGAGGCCTCTTGGAGGCCTCTTGGGCCGTCTTGGGCCATCTTAGGGCCATACTCGGCCGTCTTGGTGGGCTCCTGGTCCGTCTGACGCCGTCGGAAGCTGTTTGGGGGGCCTCTATGGGCCGACTTGGGGCCCTCTTGGAATGCTCCAGGGCTGTCTTGGAGGCCCATCTTGGGCGTCTTAAAGGCCTCCTGTGCCCTCTTTGGGGCCTCTTGGGGCCGTCTTAGGGGCCTCTTGGGCCGTTCTGGGGCTATCTTGGAGGCCTCTTGGGCGATCTTTCGGTGATCTTCGGGGGCTCTTGGGCCGTCTCGGGCCGTCGGAAGGCCGAACAGAAACGAATGTCAAAATTCGTCAAATACCTTAGGAACATCAATGTTTTGGGCCTCTTCTGGCCTTCCTGGAGGCCCTCTTGGGCCAATGGGGGCCTCTTGGGCCGTCTTGGGCCAGCTTCGAGCCAACTTCGGCCATCTTCGTGGGTTCCTGGAACGTCTGACGCCGTCGGGAGCTGTCTTGGGTGCCTTTCTGGGCCGACTTGGGGCCCTCTTGGGGCGCTTCGGGGCCGTCTTGGAGGCCATCTTGGGCGTCTTGGAGGCCATCTTGGGCGTGTTGGAGGCCTATTGGGCCGTCTTGGGCCAGCTTCGAGCCAACTTCGGCCATCTTCGTGGGTTCCTGGCACGTCTGACGCAGTCGGGAGCAGCCTTGGGGGCCTTTCTGGGCCGACTTGGGGCCCTCTTGGGGCGCTTCGGGGCCGTCTTGGAGGCCATCTTGGGCCGTCTTTGTGCCCTCTTGGGGCCGTCTTGGAGGCCACTGGGCCGTCATGGGGCACTTTTGGGGGCCTCTTGGGCGATCTTGGGGGCCTCTTGGGCCGTCTTGGGCTGTCGGAAAGCCGAAAAGGCGCAAATGCCACAATCTTTCAAAAACCGCTGGAAAATCAATGATTTCGGCCCTTTCGGGCCTTCCTGGAGGACGTCTTGCAGGACCCTTGGGCCGTCTTGGAGGCCTCTTGCGGGCCTGTTGGGCCGTCGTAGACCATCTTGAGGCCACCTTGGGCCGTCTTGGAGGCATCTTGGGGCCATCTTAGCCGTCTTGGAGGCCATCTTGGGCTGTCTTGGAGACGTCTTGGAGACCATCATGGGCCATCTTGGCCGTCTTGGACGCCATCATGGGCCAACTGGAGGAAACAGAGGCAAGACGGACGCGTTTTGAGATCCATCCCGGGACCCAGCGGGACGGGCCGAAGCCCCAGGGGAGTTCTTTTTGAAAAAACACCAAAACCCAAAGCGGGAGGGTTTAACATGTCAGGCACCCCTTTGATAAATCAAAAGGGGGCGGCGGATCGAAGACGCCGGCGGCGAATCACCGCCGCCCGCTGCCTTTTTGGAAGCGCCTATGTGGCCGAACGTTGAGGCCAGACCTGCCAAGCTATCGGACCATGTGTTCCCCGAATCGGTTTGGAAAGCCTTCGGGGAACACGTGGGCATCTTGAAGGTCATCTTGGCCGTCTGGAGGCCATTTGGACCCTTTCGGGCCTTCTTGGAGGGCGTCTTGGAGGGCTCGTGGACCGTCTTGGAGGCCATCCTAGAAGTGCTGTGCACGTTATTGTTGCCACGGCCGCGGGCACTCCTGCTCAAGTGTTGAGGATGAGCAGCACGACTGCTCTTGCTGTCGGCGGGGCTTCCATCCTCCCCACGATACGCCTCCTCGCTTATTTCGTCGCCCGGAGCATCCCTCCGCCGATCTGCCCTGGCCCGCCCGAGTGGCCTGCCCGTGGCCTCGCGCGGCTGGACGACCGCTTCTCTCAGGCGGAGGAGGCAGTGCGGAACCTCAGCTCAGCAGTGGAGGCACTGACGGGCCCACAGGAGCGGCCTGAGCTGAACGTGACGCGGCTGCTGTCGGACGGGTCCCCGCTGCAAACGTCTTGGGGCTGGTCGGGAGCGCTGGCGGGCCTGCTAGGATTCGCCAAGGGCATAGCCGCCTGCGCGCTGTGCCGCCGTCACCATGGCGCTCGTGGAGAGAGAGGATATCCCCCACCGCGGGAGATGGCCGGTGCTGCGGCTGGCGGACGGCACCGCCGTGGGGGCGCAGGGGTTCTGCATTAACATGATCCCGGGCGATTGCATCGGGGTCTGGTATGATGACGACTTGGTTTGGCATCATCGTGCGCTCTTGTATCCCGTCGGGCCGAAGGTGTGGTACACGCTCTCGCCCGATGGTGACTACACCCCTGAGAATGTGGCCTGCGAGGATCCTGAGGGCTGTTCCCGCGCGTTCAGGATCGCACGAAATGGAGATCGCCCTTCGGTGAAGCGCGGAGGTTTCTATCAACCCCGAGAGCCGATCGATGGAAGGAGCCTGAGGAGCTTCATCAGGCTGGCGCGCGCGGAGATGGCGGAGTCGGGTGAGCCTCTGATGGGCCCGAGCCACTACCTCGAAGACGGCCCACTCCTCCCGTTCGGTGGGGCCATCCGTCGCATCGCTCCGCTGCGCCAGGCGGCCCCCGCCGCCGCTGCCGCAGGAGCGCCAGAGGAGCTGGCCCCGGACGCGCTGCAGCCGCTGCCGCCGCCGGACGAGGCCGACTGCCCTACGCCGCGACTCGAGCTCGACCCGCCGAAGGGACACGAGTGGGTGCTCAAGGAGGCGCCAGGGCTGGGTCGAGTGATGCAGCGCACGAGACATGACATACGCCTCGATGAGCGGAACGCCGTGGTGCGGCTTGAGGGCGGCTGGCAGCGCGTGTTGGCGGTGGTGCCCGACGAGAAGGCCGAGCTCGTGAGGAGCGTGCGAGAGGCCTACCGTGGGCGTAAGTTCGAGGAGTGGATGGAGGATCGAAAGGGCGTCGAGGTGGCAGACTCCGCTGGGCTGGCTGAGATCGGCGAGCGCGCAGGTGCCTTGGCGGAGCACCGCGAGCGCGCAGGCGTGCAGGAGGAGGCCGAGGAGGTCAGGGCCCTCTGGGTCGTGATGGACGAAGCTGGGGAGCGCCATAAGCCCTGGCGCTCTGTCGCGCGCGAGCTGAGCTTCCACCTCTTCCCAGACTGGCCTTTCGAGGGCCAGCGCTCGCAGACGCTGCGCATGGCTAAGAGGTTCGAGAGGACTGGCGGGGGCCCGCTCTGGTGGCTGGCGCTGTGGCTTCGGGAGAAGGGCATCGGTCAGAATGAGCGCGCGGCGATCGAGATGGCCACCCCCCTGGCGGCGGTTCAGCATGCAGGATCGTATGATCAGTTGAACATCGCGTCCCTGGCTTCCGTGGAGGTGATGTGCCGACGAGTGGCCCAGATCACAGAGGCCTGCCGCGACGACCCCTCGAGGCCCAAGTGGCAGGGCCTGGAGCCATGCATGGGCATCGCTGGGCCGTTGGAGGTCGTCGATCCAGGTCTGAGGGGCGCGGTTGCCCGCAAGAACAAGGAGAAGGCCGAGATTGAGAATGTGGCGAGCAGGCTCAGCGGGCAGCCCGCCTGGAGCCAGCTCGTGGCGGACGCGGCGGAGGGGCTGCCTGGCGGCCCATCGGGCCCGAAGGGCCCAAAGGGTCCGAAGGGCCCCGAGGCTGGCGGCGGCAGGGGCGGCCTAGACGGCGGCAAGGCAGCAGCCGGTCAGCAGCCCCCGCCGCCAGTGAAGCCATGGCCTCAACGCCCCCCGTCGGAGTGGGCGGCCTTCGTCGTTTTTTTTTGTTGCAGCCCCGAGGGAAAGAAGGGAGTTGCCCTCGATAACTCTCCTGGAGCGCGTTGCCAGCGGAAGATTGTAAGGGGGGCTAACGGTGCCATTCGAGCTCTTAATTGGTTGCATGTCCGTGGCGAGGCGGCCAGCCCGCCCCCCCCCCCCGCAGCTGATCGCAGGGGTGCATGCGTGCAGTGTCAGAGCGGCTCAGGCCACTCCGGGCAAGGGCGCGATCCCCCTGCCGCGAGAGGCCTTCCAGTCTCTCCTCAACGGCCGCTCAGGCGACGAAGCTGACGCGTGCGGAAGAAGCATCGGACACCTCCAGCATGTGCGGCAGATCTCTTTGCCCGAGTCAGTCGTGGGCGCGCCTCGCCTGCTCGAGATTTTGCCCAGTGATGTACGCCGCTATCTGGAGAGTGGATTGAAGCGCATGCTGCTGTCTGACTCCGAGCGCGAGGCTCGGATAGCGGATTCGGGGACTACTCCCCACTGGGACCCCGCCTTTCTTCCAGGCCGCACAATTTACCTGCTGCTGATGCGGGATTTGCGGCACCGTGGCGTTCTTGCGTTCCTGGGCCCAGATGAGGTCAATGAGGGGGTGGGGGTATACTTCGCCAAAAAGAAAGGGACAGGGAAGTTGAGACTCATCGTAGGTGCTAGAAGATTCAACCTTCATTTTGCTCGCCGCCCGGAGTGAATGTAGTGACTGCCGAGGGCCTCTCGAAGTTGGAAGTGGATAAGGAGACATGCGAACAACTTAGGAAAGAGGATGGTTTCCGTTTCTGCCTCGGCACCTCGGATGCGAAGGATGCTTTTCGCAGACTCAAGATTGATCGCGGGCTCTCCGCCTTCTTTTGCTTGCAGCCCGTGCGCGCGAAAGAGTTGGGGCTCGCGGGCAAGAACATTAATGGCGTGGTCGTGGGAACCGAGTCCTGGGCGCTTCCTGCGTTTAAGAGCCCCCCGATGGGCTTCGCCTGGTCGCTCTATTTCTGCAAGCGCACGGACGAAAACCATGTCGGAGGTTCCCCCAGTTTGCGGATCGTGGAGGCCCTGGGCGAGAAGACCTCGTGCTGTCTTCTTGGCCCTACAGGGGCCCCTTCTCTTTCAGCCTACTGCGTCTACGTGGACAATACTGGGGTCTTGGGATGGGAAGAACAATATGCGCGGCGTGGGCTCCAGCATGCCTCCCAGCTCCTCACCAGTAAGGGCCTCGAAACTCATGGCGACGAGATCCCAGTTGGGAAGGGGGGGGGGGGGGGGCGAGACCTTGGTGCATCTTGGACGGGGGCAGCCTGTGTGCACGCGTGACCCCGAAGAGGTATTGGAAGGTTCGGCAAGCACTCCGATGGGGACTCCGATGTCGTGCTCTTGCTGGGCGTGCTTGGGAGATCCTGCTAGGGCACTGTGCGTTTGTGGGGCTCTGCAGCAGGGATACCTGGTGCGTGTTCAGCTCTTTGCAAATTTATGCAGGCTCGGTGCCTCGTGGCGACTCCTCTCTGGGAGTCCTGTCGTCGAGAGGTCGAATCCTTCCTCGGTCTCATGCTTCTCCTGCTTGGAGAGTGGAGCCGAGACTTGCGTCCCGTTGTCGCAGTGGCAGATGCTTCTGAATACGGATAGGCCGTCAGCGTGAGCGGTTTCGGACAAGAGCAGGCGCGGACAATTGGCCGAATACAGGAGAGATCGCGCTTCAGAAAAATGCCAGGCATGTCGGCAAGATACCGTTTCATCTCTGAGAATAACATCGTGATGGGCGAAGAGGGTCACTGGCGCCCTCGTTAGGAGATTGATGGCGATTTGGGCCCTGGCGAACACCGGGCGTGGGGGCTTGGCCCCGACTTTGTCGAGATGGGCGCTCGTTTGTTCAGAGAGTCGAAGTGGCAGGAGGTCGTCGTCAGGCCTTGGCTTAGATCCTCGGAGGGAATTCTTGTTCTTGAGAGCCGTGCCCTCCTTCGTGCCCTAGAAGTCCTCGCGAGTACCTCTTCCTCTTCTGGTCGGCGTGTCTTGGTGCTCTCCGACAACATGTCTGTTGCGTTGTGTTTCGGCAGACGTAGGTCACGAAACTGCAGAGTGCTTGTCTGTTTTCGCCGCGCGATGGCCTGTGCTTGGCCTTAGATATAAAGGTGTATGTTCGCTGGCTTCCGAGTGAGGCCAACCCAACTGACGAGGGCTCCAGGTTTTTCGTCCCAACTACGATGCTAGCAACACTTTTACCACTCTGCTTGACGACGACAAGGGCGGGAGGTTAGACAACTACAAGGACTGCAAGGACGATGCGATAGGGGGCGACGACGACGGGAACTTCAGGGAGGTGTCAGGCGATGCGAATGACCCGCTGGGCGTCTATGGGGCCTCGGAGGTTGTCAACCAGCCGCTGCTGACAGATGCGATGCCAGACTAGGATGTGCTTGAGGAGAATTTCGAAGACTCGTACTTTGCCAGCTTCCAATCTCACCTTCCGCATCCGTCGCCCGCGGCTCCAATCGGCCATGCTGCGCCGTTCTCCCGGGGGGAAGAACCAGCCGCAGCGCGCCCTGACCGCCGGCCTCGCTCGAGCAGCCTCCAGCCATGGCAAATCGGAAGAGCCCAGACGGTCCAGCCGCATCCTTGCGGCTCCTGGAGGGCTGCCGAACTTCGGCGCGAAGTTGAAGGCCAGCGGCCCCGCGGCAGATCCATGGCCGAGCAAGAGGTGGCGCTTTGGACCTCCCGCAGGTGCCCACGAACGCCTTGGTGCCACAGCGAGTCAGCCGATGGGCCAGCTGATGCGCCTGGAGGATCCGTTCCCCGACCAGCCTGCCGACTACCACCTCCCGAACTCCGACGAGGAGAGCGAGAGCTCGACGGAGCCTGTTGGCCTTTCTGCGGAGCGGAAACTCAAGGTTCTCATCAGGCGACGCCGTCGAATGATTGCCAAGTCAGCTGTCTCGAGGCGCCCGGGCGAGGTCACTTTCCTGGAACATGCCAACGCCAGGGAGGCGACAGACAGGAACTACAGGAACGCCATCCGCGACTTCTGGGAGAGAGCCCCCGACGCCGCAAGGCAGCGAGGCGGGGGTGTCGCGGTAGACGGCGAGGTGAACAGGTATCTCAGCGAGGAGTTCGCCGCGGGCAAGGGAGTCCGGCGCGGCGAGACCCTCATGGCTGCGCCCGTCCACTTCTTCCCAGCCTTCGGGAAGCACGGCAACCGCAAGCTCCCTCGCTCCTGGCGCGCCCTCCGGGGCTGGAGGCGCCTCAGTGGCTTCAAGACTCGGGGCCCCGTGGTGAGTATCATATGGAGCGCGGTCGCATCCGACTTGTGTTATCGCGGCAACTGGCAGATGGCGCTCCAGATCGTTTGGATGGTGGTCGACTATCACAGACCATCAGAGCCGCTGACTGTTCGCAGGGAGGACCTCGTCCGCCCGACTCGAGGAGGCAGTCGCAGGTGGGGAGTGGTACTATTTCCAGGGACGCGAGATCAGGTGAGAAAGACTGGCCACAGAAACGAGGCCATCACCCTGGAGAACAGCATCTACCCGTGGCTTCCGCGAGCATTGGAGGAGGCCTCAAAGGGCGATCCACATTCTTTCCTGTTCAACCACGACTACAACCACTTGCTTCAACAGTTTCGCATCGCGACACATCGGGTGCAGCTGCCGCGACATGTTCTCTATCAAGCGCGCCGCAGTGGTGCGGGTCTTGACAGACAGGGGAGGTTTCGAGACACCCTAGAAGTGAAGAGGTGAGGCGGGTGGGCGTCGGACCCGAGCCTTCGGAGGTACGAGAACGCCCCGCTTCTCAACGCATCGGCAAGCGACCTGCTTTTTGGCCGCCGCCCGCCTCTCAGCATGCTCGTCCCGAGGGGTTGAAGGCTGCGCATTTTTTTGCTGATATCTTCAGTGGTTGTGGGATCGTATGTCGCACTGCCCAACGCTTCAATCTCGTCGTGAGATACAATGACACGGTGATCGACCCTTTCTTAGATATGACCCGCGAGGACACCTAGGTAAGTTTCTGGAAAGACATCAGGAGACAATGTAGTGGCTTGTTGCATCGCGGCGCCCTGTGCCAGTTTCAGTGTTGCCAGAGACCGTACCAGAGTCATTTGGAGTGTCTCGGAGCCATGGGGCGCCACCCAACAAGGTGACTTCTCGGATAGTGACCGTGCCAGTCTTCGACAAGGGAATAAAGTTATGAGAGCAACCCTGAGAATGATTGAGGCCCTCAACAGCGCTAAATAAAGCCCCTTGGGTTCTCGAGAATCCCTACACGAGCCTCATGTGGAAGCTGCCCGAAGTCCCTGAGATTGCCTCCCAGTGCCATTCAGTTGTGGTCGACTTCTGTGCCTTCTGAAATCCCTTTCGAAAAAGAACGCGCCTGCTGTTTGGAAACGTGAAGCAGGAGCATTTGTCTGTGTTCAACTAGAGTTTGTGGAGGTAGGGACATTGTGAATTCTCAGGGCGTCCGCGCATCGAGTTGACAGGTCAGCGCCCTACTGCTAAAATATGCTGGGTGCTGTTCGCCCAACCCTGCCCCCCAAGCTCGCTTCTCACATCTGTCAGTGTTTGCTGCGCTCAGCCAACATCCGAATTCGGGAATGAGTCGGGTATTCGTTTTGTGTCAGGAGGCGCCTCTCCTGTTCAAGAGGTGCCGCCCTGCAGCTCGCGCTGGCACCTCTGCCCTCGCTTCCGGCCGAGCATCTCGAGGCGCATTTGCTGTGCTGAGCTAGAAAGCGGGAGCGGCCGCTGTGGCCGCATAGAAGTGTTGTGCACGTTATTGTTGCCGCGACCGCGGGCGCTCCTGCTCGAGTGCCCCGCCCTCCCAGACCCGCGGGGTATTCGTTTTGTGTCAGGAGGCGTCTCTTCTGTTTAAGAGGTGCCGCCCTGCAGCTCGCGCTGGCACCTCTGCCCTCGCTTCCGGCCGATCATCTCGAGACGCATGTGCTGTGCTGAGCTAAAAAGCGGGGGCGGCCGTTGTGGCCACATGGGCGTCTTGGAGACCTCTTGGGCCGTCTTAGGGGCATTTTTGGGCCGTGTCTTGGGCCTCTTGGGCGATCTTTGGGGGCACTTGGGCCGTCTCAGGCCGTCGGAATGCAGAAAAAAACAAATGCCGCAATCCTTCAAAAAAACCTATTGGAAATGAATGTTGTTTTTTTTGTTTTTCTTATTTTTTCTGGCCTTCCTGGAGGCTCTCTTGGAGGCCTCTTGGGCCGTCTTGGGCCATCTTAGGGCCATGTTCGGCCGTCTTGGTGGGCTCCTGGTCCGTCAAACGCCGTCGGAAGCCGTTTGGGGGGGCCTCTATGGGCCGACTTGGGGCCCTCTTGGAATGTTTCAGGGCCGTCTTGGAGGCCATCTTGGGCGTCTGAAAGGCCTCCTGTGCCGTCTTGGGGGCCTCTTGGTTCCGTCTTGGGGCCCTCTTGGGCCGTTCTGGGGCCATCTTGGAGGCCTCTAGGGCGATCTTTCGGTGATCTTTGGGGCCTCTGGGGCCGTCTCGGGCCGTCGGCAGGCCGAAAAGAAGGAAATGCCGAAATCCGTCAAGAACTTTTGGAACCTCAAGGTTTTTGGCTTCTTGTGGCCTTCCTGGAGGCCCTCTTGGAGGCCTCGTGGGCCGTTTTGGGCCAGCTTCCAGCCAACTTCGGCCATCTTGGTGGGTCCTGGCACGTCTGACGCCGTTGGGAGCCGTCTTGGGGGCCTTTCTGGGCCGGCTCAGGGCCCTCTGGGGGCGCTTCGGGGCCGTATTGGAGGCCATCTTGGGCGTCTTGGAGGCCATCTTGGGCGCGTTGGAGGCCTCTTGGGCCGTCTTGGGGCCCTCTTGGGGCCGTCTTGGAGGCCACTTGGGCCGTCATGGGGCCCTCTTGGGGGCCTCTTGGGCGATCTTGGGAGCCTCTTGGGCCGTCTTGAGCCGTCGGAGTGCCGAGACAATGCAAATTCCAAAATTCTTCAAAAGCCTCAGGCCAATCAAGGATTTTGGTCTCTTCGGGCCCTCCTGGAGGACCTTGGAGGCCCCTTGGGCCGTCTTGAGGCCTCTGGGGGGCCTCTTGGGCCGTCTTGGGCCGTCTTGGACTCTCTTGGGCAGTCTTGGAGGCCGTCTTGGACCATCTTGGGCGGACTTGGAGGCCATCTTGGACCATCTTCGCGATTTGTTGAGGATGTCCCGAGCGAGACGGCCGTTGTTTTGCGATGACGGAGGCATGACGGATGCGTTTTGAAATCCTTCCCGGGACCCCGGCGGGACGGGCCGAAGCCCCAGGGGGAGTTCTTTTGAAACAAAAAAACCAAAACCAAAACCGAAAGGGTTCAGCACGCCAGGCACCCCTGTGATAAATCAACAGGGGGCGGCGGACTTTAGTGGCCTTTGGCCCATCCCGCCACCGTGCCTGGGTTGTGGGTCTGAGGCCTCTTGTAGATGTGTTGGGGTGTCGTGGGGAGCCTCTTGGGCCTCTTGGGGGTCTCTTGGGGCCTCGTGGGGTATTTTTTTGGGCCTCTTGGAGGCGTTTTGGGCGCGTCTTGGGCGCCTCTTGGGGCCTCTTGGCGGCCTCTTGGGGCATCCTGGAGGCTCTTCGGGGCACAACTATGAAATGTTAGGTTCGTGGTCCCCGGCTCGGGCACCTCTTGGGGCCGTCTTGGGGCCCTCTTGGGCCGTCTTGAGCGCTTCTTTGGCAATTATGGAGCCCTCTTGGGCCGTCTTGGGGCCCTGTCTTGGAGCGGTCCTTGGAGCTTCTTAAGCTGTCTTGGAGCGTTGGGAAGCCGAAAATGCGAGAAGGCCCAAATCCTTCAGACAATTTCTTAAAGTCGACGATTTTGGCCTCTTGGGGCCCTCTCGGGAGGCCTCTTGGAGCGCTCTTGGGGCCTCTTGGACTCTTGGAGCCCATTTGGGCTGTCTTGGAACCATCATCGGGCGCCGTCGAGCTCTCTTGGCCTCGGCAATGCGATTTTGACGGAACTTGCGAAGGTTTATGGCCTCGGGGACGCGCATATGGAGTAATTTACACGGGCGTGTTGCCTTTGGTACGCAACAATTGAGTAATTTGCGAGGGCTCATGGCCTCGGGGACGCGAGCACGGTGTAATTTACGAGGGGTTCTGGCCTCGGGGGCGCGAATCTTACATATTTTTAGATGTCCCACGCCCCCACCCGGAATTCAGGCAACGCGATTCGGGCGTGGAACATTGCTGGTTTGGGGTTCCCCCCCCTCGCGCGGACTTAAACAATTTAGGAAGCAGAAACCAGGACTGTAACATTGGAGACTCGAAACTACAACTGGTGCAGGGAGCAGCAGCTTCGCCCTACAGCCTGGCGGCCCCACAAGAGGGCCAGCGGACTTTCCTCTACGCTTCCTCCCTCTCTCCCTTCTTCCTTTTTTCCTTCCCCTTCCAAGTAATTAGAAGGGCCGCGCCAACAACACGTGGCAGGCACGGAAGACTACCCCCAAAGGGGGTGCGATCGAAGCTGACGAGGGCGGGGATCGAGGGCTTGGGGTATACATGTTGAGTGACACGCGAGCAACGAAGAGCGAACAGTCTGAGAATGGCTGTTGAGACTGAACCGAAAAGCAATTTTCGTTGGTGCCTAGGGGAGGTGCCCTGGCGCTCTCGCCTCGGCGCCGGCTATCTCTTTGAACGCGAGGCTCGCGTCCGACTGTTTCGGGGGTGCGTCGATGTTGGCCCCCCCACAACAACAACGCTCCAGCTCGAGACTTCCTCGTTTTCTACTCAAGACTGGTGCTTTTGCTCGCCGTCGAATGCCGGCCCTCCAACACAACTTCCGCTCCCGCTCGATATGTCTTTGCTTTTCCACTCAGGGGTGATACTCTCGCCACGGCGCTGCAAACGGGTCCCCTTACAATAACAACGCTCCCGTCGCCGCCGAAAACTAGCCTTCCTATCAAAACCAGCGCTTCCGCTCGATACTTGTTCGCTTTTTGCTTAGGGATGGCACTCTCGCCTCGCAGCGCACACTCGTGCAGCCCAGGAAGGCTCCATGAGCATTCAATGCGACCCCAGCAGCTTGTCAGAAGACCCCGACGGGGTCAAGAAATACTCAAGAAGCTCCCCAGAGGACCCCTGAAGGCTAGGACAGCCCCAGATGGTCCCACGAGCACCCAGGGTAGCCCCGCGCGTTCCGAAGGACCAGCTCGTCTTCAGTTCTACTCGTGCTCCTCGTCCCCTTGTAAGGTTAATTGATTGTAGTTTTACCACGCGACCCCCTCACAGAGCGCATCGAACGGCGTGAGTTCGGTTCATTGTGGTCTTCCCCCTCACCGCTTCCCAACTTTTTACTGACTCTGTTGATGCGTGGTGCGATCTGAAGGTCGTTAAGCGCCTCGGGAGAGGTGTTGGCCTGAGCTCCTTGGACAGATATGTGGTTGCGGGGATACCGGGCCCCCGATGCATGAAATAAGTCTCCCCATGGCAGGGGGAGCTATCATGACGGATGCATGCTGCATGTGTAAACATCGATGATTTAGGTCGAGTGGTTATTGTTTTTTTTGATCCCCATCCGCGGCCCCCCAGCTCCGGACCCCCTCCCCAGGGGCAGCTCTTCGTCCTGGATCCGTTTTCGATTGTCCCTGGGCCAGGACAGTGCCCCCCCGCTCCCACCCCGCCCCCACCCCCACCGCCTCCCACACTGCCCCCCCCAGATGCCGAAATCGAGGGAAAACATCTGGATTGAAACTTTGAGTCCCTGGATGGCCCCGGCTGGGATCGGCGAGGTGGTCAGCAGACGCCCCCCCCGAGGAGGCGAGGCGGTCTGCGCCCGTACGCCGCGTCCCCCTGCGCCCTCCAGAGCGCGGGGCCGTCGGGTGCCGGGTCCCGCGGGCGCCGTGCTCGCGGCACCGTTCGAGGCGACCTCCGAAGGAGGCGTGGCGCCGCCAGAAAGTTCAGTGCCGATCCCAGATCCCCCGCGACAGGTTTTCCCACACCCGACCGGGTGGGGCCGTTCTAGGCCTCCCAGATGAGGTCCGAGTAGATGGGGTCGGAGAACCACGCCGCATCGCCGATGCATCGTCGATACGGCTCGATGTGGAGCCCGGTTTGATTCACGTCGACGTCGCCGATGCATCGCCCACGTCGACGGTGCATCGCCGATGCATCGCCGATGCATCGGCGATGCGGCGCGATCTTCCGACCCCATCTACTCCGACCTCATCTAGGAGGCCCCGAGTCGTTAGATTTTAAGAACAGACCTCCCGGCCCGCCCGCCCTGCATACCGCGGCGGCCTGATCCCCTGGCTCCCATTAATCCCTTGTGGTCCCGCGCACCCCCCCGCCTTGCATACCGCGGCCGCCACAACCCGAGGTCCCCCGATAATCCTTGAGGGTCCCGTCCCCCGCGCCGACACGCCCACTCTGCATACCGCGGCCGCCAGATCCCCAGGACCCCCCACAGAACAGTGCGTAACACCAAACCACATAACATAACATATCGGAGCATAACATACCATATCATGACAGACCATATTGTAACATAGCACACCATGACAGAGCAGTGTATACCATAGCTCAGCATCACAGCACACCTCATTCCACAACATGAGAAATTAAGCATACCATACCACATCAACACATACTTGAACATACCAACTCATAACATGTCACACTAACACATAAAAATTGCCTAGCATATCAAAGCACAGCACAGCATAACAATGCATGCCAAGACATATCGGTGCACACATAGGATAGACCGCGCCCTCAGCGACCGACAGACTAAAGGAAACGGGGGGGCCCGGCTTGAAGCTACCCCCCTCCCCCCTCCCTTGCTAAAGGGGGGGGCTTTGGAAGCCCCGCACCCTCTCCCTTTTCGTGGCTGGAAAGGGGGGTGGGCTTCGAAGGTAGCCCCCCCCCTCCCTCCTCGGAGCTGGAGGTCAGCCTGGGCTCCCCTTTGAAAGGGGGGGGGCTTCGGAAGCCCCCCCCTCCTTCCTTTTCGTGGCCGGAAGGGGGGGGGGGGTCTTTGAAGCACCCCCCCCCTTCCTCCCATTTTCGGAGCTGGAGGTCAGCCCGGGCTCCCCTTTGGAAGGGGGGGGTTCTTCGGAAGCTCCCCCCCCCCTCCCCCCCTTTGTCTCCAAAGGGGGGGGGCTTGAAGCTCCCCTCCTTACCCTCTTTGGGGGGGAGGGGGCCGAGGGAGGGGGGGAGGGGAATTGCATTGCAATGGATTGCATGTGATAGGATTGGAATCGCTTGGATTGCAATCGAATCGATTGCAATCGTTTGGGTTGCAATCGATTAGATTGCAAACGGTTGGATTGCAATCGATTCGATGACAATCGATTGGAATGCAGGGGAGGGACATGAGGGAGGGGATGGAGGGAGGGGATGGGGGGGAGGGAGGGGATGGAGGGGAGGGAGGGGAGAGAGACAAGTTAGGTGCGCTCGCGTCAACATCTGACATCCTACCCCTCCCTCCCATCCCTTACCGTGGCGCTGATTTTCTCTATCCGCGGAAGCGGACCTGTGGCTCCGCGCGCGTGTGCGTAGTGGGTGGTGGTGCGCGTGCGTGCGTGCGTGTGTGCGTGGTTGTGGTTGTTGTGGTGGTGGTGTGTATGTGAGTGTGTGTGTGTGTGTGCGTGTGTGCGCGTGTGCTGTGGTGTGACGTGCTGTGGCGTCTTGGTGGTTTGGTGGTGGGCCAGGTGCGTACGTGCGTGATGGCGGTGGTGGTGGTGGTGGTGGTGGCGGTGGTGGTGTGTGTGTGTGTGTGTGTGTGTGCGTGTGTGTGTGTGTGTGTGTGTGTGTGTGTGTGTGTGTGCGTGTGTGTAGTGTGTGTGTGTGCGTGCGTGCGTGCGTGCGTGCGTGCGTGCGTGCGTGCGTGCGTGCGTGTCTGTGTGTGCGCGCGTGTGATGTGGTGTGACGCGGTGTAGCGTGGTGGTGGTGGGTGGGGTAGTGCGGTGGTGGTGGCGGTGCGCGGTGGTGGTGCGCGTGCGTGCGTGCGTGCGTTGGTGGGTGGAAGTGGCGGTGGGTGTGCGTGCGGCGGGGCGGGGCGTGGTGCGGCGCGGTGGTGGCGGGCGGATGGGCGCGCGAGAAAGAGGCCCGCGCTGGGGCGAGAACGCCATCCTGAACGACGGAGGCCAAACACCGATCCGAAAATGAGGCCCACGCTGCAGCGGGAGCACGATTCGGAACGATTCGGGAGCAGAAATGAGGCCGGCGCCTCAGCGAGAGCAGCATTTTGGAAAAAAAACGCAGGCGAAAACCCAACTCCGGGGAATCGTGTGTGTTAAAAAACAGTACGCGGGGGGGGGCGAATATGCAAAAGACGTCATCAGGGGAAGAGGGAAAGTAGTATTCATATTGAGTAATTGTGGAGGGAGGGGATGGAGGGGAGGGGGCGTAGGGAGGGGAGGGGGCTTAGCCGCTCACATTATCTTCCTTTCGAAAAGGATGGGACGAGTCAGAGGAGGGGGGGAGGGAGGTGGGGTCAAGGTGGGGGTCAGGGTTCGGCTTTAGGGTGTACGTTTAGGATTCGTGTGAATACCATACCATAACATGTCATACCAGAGCATCACATACTGTACAACGGCATAGCAAACCACGCTATAGCATAGCATCACAGTACACATCATTCCATATCATTGCACAGCATAACATGACAGAGTGCGGCATCATATGCTATATCCTAGCAACACATATCCTAAACATAACACCATGCATTATGACAGGGTTGGTAACCCCAAACAACGTATACCATCACACCTCACAGCGCGACATCACATAGCAGATTATGGTACACAATGACATAACATGTCATCTTATAGCATACGCCGAAGGTTACGGTGGGGATCGCTCGAAGCAACATAATCTCAGCCAGTGCTTTTCCATTGATTTTTGCCCTCGGGGGCCGTTTTCGGGCCCCGGGGCCACCCAAAATGGATCCAGGGCGACAATGGGTCCAGGGCGAAAAACTGGCCTCCGGGAAGCGGTCGGGACCTCTTTTGGAGTTGCAGATCGAAGACATTAGATCGGCGGATGTCAGGGATCCCAGGCATCTGGCATCGAGGCGGGCCGCTTGTCGCAGTTGCTGCTTGCTCCGTGAGGAGGCTGGTTTCGAGGGCCTCGCGGGGCCGTCTACTTATCGGCTCGAGACGAAGAACCGGCCCAGGGGAAGGGGCAGAACAATCCAGGGGCCTACGCATCGAACAACGCATGGCGCTGGATGTCTGGGCTGCAAGAATCCCAGGCCGGCCGGCGTCATGATTTTTTCAGAGCGTCGACCCCGCGAGGTCTCGACCCATTCCCCGGGACCGGTTTCTCGTCCCGAGTTGGTTTTTCGACGGTCCTTCTGGTGAGGGCCCACAGAAGCTTTAAATCTTGAAGAACCCTCCGTCGTGCTTTTTTCATAACTCGAGGGGTCTGGGATTGGGGCTCGAGGGTCGTCGATTAAGGTCTGTGAGCGCCTCGGGCTCTGCTGGGACCTCCGGAGGCCTCCGCAATCTTCCCTGCGCCGCGCCTCCTGCGCTCCCCAGGCCTGCCCCCTGAGGTCTACGGTATCCTCAGCAGGGCCCCAAGCAGATTCTCCTGCGCGCCCCGCTTCCTTGTCAAAGTGATCGCAGCAGGGTCCGTTCCTTTCTCAAAGTGCTGCAGTCCACCCGCATAGTAAAAAGGAGGAGCGACTTTCCAAGGTGACCCTTGCATCGGCCCATCCTTGGCCGCTTTCGCTGGCTGCACCTCCCGCTCGCGAAGAGTCGACGTGGCCTTCCAAGGCCCTTGCATCCTTATTGTGCGTCCTTATTCTACGGGTTGACTGAAGCAGCAAGGTCCTTTCCTTCTCGGAGTGATAGCAACAGGGTGCCTGGGTGCCCCTGCTGGTCGTCGCCCGCTCCGTCGCAGCCTTCTCGGACTACTGCGCCTGCGCCTGCTCCTGCTCACCGCTGCTCCTGCTGCTGCCGCTCCTCCCCTCCGCCCTCGCCCCGCCGCGGGAGGCCCCCACGTGGGCGTGTCGGAGGACGGCCAGGTGGGCAAGATCCTCCGCCCTGGCCAGGAGCTGGGCGCCGCCCGCCGCGGCCGAGGGGCAGGGGCACCGGCCGGGGGCGCGGGCGCCCGCAGCCCCAGCCAGGGCTCGTCCCTTCCGTGTCCTCGGCAGGGGGCTTCCGCGCTTGGAGGTCGGGCGACGACCGAGGCCGTCCACCGAAGGTGGCGGGCCCGCTCGCGGACACACCTTCTGGCCGCCCCGCAGGTTCGCTCGGAGGGTGCCAGTCCCTGTTTGGGAGCTTCTGGGGTCGTGAACGGCGCGCATTCGAACGGGATGACCAGCATCGTGAAGAGATTGAGAACGGAGTCCCGTGTGAAGTGTTCGTTGCCCTCTTCCCCATCTTCTGCGGGGGAGGACGGGAGGCACCAGGCGGCCAGGCGCTTCGTGCGCTGGGCCCTTGGGTTGGGTGGCAGTGCAGAGAGATGGCGGCGGGCCCGCCGCCTGGGGTGCTGAGGCGGTGGCAGCAGAGGTGAGTGAGGCAGCGTAGTCTTGCAGCTCAACGGCGAGGATGCGTTTTGCGATTGCTGTGCGTGTCGACGGAGGGGGGGGTGGAGGGAGGGATCGATGAGGATGAAGATGCGGATGCGGAGGAGGAGGGGGAGGAGGAGGAGGAGGAGGAGGAGGAGGAGTTGAAGGAGGAGGAGGAGGAGGAGGACCAGTGTAAACGCAAGAATCATCAACGATGCTGGAATAAACGCTCCCTCCAAGCTCCCTCTCCATAAGCCCCTACAACGGTTCATTTCCACTAAAGGAACTGCCTCGTTGGAAGACAACCGTTCGCCGTTTGAAAACCCTGAAGCATGCCAAAGCATTGTTCTCGGGATTTCAACACCACGGGTTAACCTGGCTGTTGCGTCTTGACGATCCTGAATCATGCCAGAACGCTATTCCTGGGACGTCAACACCGCGAATCAACGTAACCGTTGTACCCTCATGATCCTGACTCCTTCCGAAATGCCATTAATGGTACGTTGATCATGGGAACCAGTGAAACTCGCAGCAGTTATAAGCGAATGTGCGGGGCGCTAAGGCGAGATCCATATATTGAACAGGCACAGCCCTAAATCCGTGAAGCTTTTGTAAACTTTAAAGCGAATGTGCGCGGCGTTAAGGCGAGAGCCACATCTTGAAAACCATCCGCCCTCAATCAGTGAAGCTCTTGGAGATTTCTAATGCGAATGCGCGCGGCGCTCAGGCGATAACCACATGTTGAAAACCACCCATCCTCCATCTGTGAAGCTGTTGTCAGTTTGTAAGCTTCACTGGGGAAAGCTTAGGCGAAACGCCCGGCCCGTTCTAAAAAGTGGCTTCGGGGTGCGACAGTGAGAAACCTTCTATAAGGAAAAGGAATAGAGGAGGAGGAGGAGGAAGAGAAGGAGGAAAAGGAGGAGGAGGAGGAAGAGGAGAAGGAGGACCAGTGTAAACCCAAGAGTCATCAACGATGTTGGAATAAACCCTCCCTCCAGGCTCCTTTTCCATAGGCACCTACACGGACCCATGTCCACTGAGGAAAGTGCCCCGTTGGGAGACAACCGTTTGAAATCCTGAAACGCGCCACAACACCATTCTCGAGACTCCATCGCCACGGAACAAGTTGATTGTTGCCTTCTGACGATCCTGAATCGTGCCAGAACGCTGCTCCTGGGACATCACCACCGCGAATCAACGTAAGTGTTGAGCCCTGACAATCTTGAATCCTTCCAAAGCGTTATTTCTAGTACGTTAGCCATGGGAATCCGTGAAACTCTTGCAGTTTGTTCCCAACCATCCTGTGATGTTGGGCCCTCGTTTTGAAGAGACAGCACCCAGCGTTCCTTCTCTTCCTCCTCGCCCTTCCTCCCTTCCTGCATCTGCCCTCCGCATGTTCACCATTTCAGCGTACCCAGTACAGCGCTTCGTGGCCCCATAGGGAGCTCACCGAAGGCCCCAGTGGCTGTGACCACATGCGTCCTCGCCACCCATTTCGGCACACCCGTCACACGTTTCGTGGCCCCATATTGAGCTCCACCGAAGGCCCCAGTGGTTGTGACCGCCTGCGTCCCCGCTACCCATGTCGGCACGCACCTCTCACGTTTCGTGGTCCATCGGGATCTCCACACAAGGCCCCAGTGGTGCTATTCGCATGCGTCCCCGTCACCCATCTCGGCACTTCCGCGTCACACGTTTCGTGGCCCCATATGGAGCTCCATCGAAGAGGATACGCACCACTGCGGCATTCACGACTGCATGTGGTTGGGTGTTCTTCCAGGATAATTGTACGCATGCGCGCAGCGCTAAGGCGAGAGCTACACTTTGTAAAATAACCGTCCTCAATCCGTGAAATCCCGACATTTGTTTTAACGAATGCGCGCGGTGTTGAGGCGAGAACCACATTTTGACAACGACCCGCCCTCAACCCGTGAAAGTCTTGAGATGTTTTAGGACGAGTGTGCGCGGCGCTACGGCGAGAGCCACATGTTGAACACGATCCCCCTCAACCCGTGAAGCTCTCACGAATGTTTAAGACGAGTGTGCGCGGCGCTGAGGCGAGAGTCACATCTTGGAAAAGACCCGCCTTCAATCCGTGAGATGGTTGCGTTTTTTTGAGACGAGTGTGCGCGGCGCTAAGGCGAGAGCCACATTTTGAAAACCAACCGCCCTCAACCCGTGAAAATCTTGAGATGTTTTAAGACGAGTGTGCGCGGCGCTACGGCGAGAGCCACATCTTGAAAACGATCCGCCCTCAATCCGTGAAACTCTCACGAATGTTTAAGGCGAGTGTGCGCGGCGCTGAGGCGAGAGCTACATTTTGAAAGCGACCCGCCCCTCAATCCATGAAGTTCTTGCAATGTTGATGACGAGTGTGCGCGGCGCTAAGGCGAGAGCCACATTTTGAAAACCACCCGCCCTTCATTTGTGAAGCTGCTGCCAATTTTCAAGCTTCAGGACCGTAAAGTGTAAGGAAGTCTCAGTCGAAACGCCCGGCCCGCCCTTCCGACAGGGAGGAGTTACTTATAAGGAAAAGGAATGGAGGAGGCCACTCTGAGTGGGAGGCATGGGCGGTGTGCGGGGCGTCCGTCGGCGGCCCAGCTATTGCGGATCTGGTCCAGGGTCAACTGGGAGTTACGGGCGACTGGGAATAGTCACCTTTCCCCCTTCCCTCGCCTCCCTGGCCCCAAACATGTTGATGTCAGTCGGCGAGGCGGTGGGTGGCAGCGCCTGGTGGTACCGCATGCCAGCACCGCATCGAACTGTGGCGTCACATGGTCACTGCGGCCTTGCGGAAGATCGGGTGGCTTCTGGGGTTTCGGGTCGGTGAGTCGCCAAGACGATTGTGGCATGGCGTAGCCTCAACACCAGCCCAGAGAGCTGGCAGCGGCCCGGTCTGCAGGGGCCCCTCCCCAGTTGCACTGATTTCTCACTGCTTCCTTGCAGTACCTCGGGACTTCGATTCTATGAGCTCGCTGGCGAGAGGCGTCTCGGCAGATCTGGGCCCTCCTGCATGAGGCATTGCTGACCACGAGTGAAGATGTACACCGCGCTGGCTCTGGGGCCGCCCTCGCCTGCCTTAGAGGCACAGCCATGGTCCAGCCAGGTGTCATGCACGGGCACGCATCTTCTTGCGAAATCTCGAGGCGCGCCTCCTGCCCGTCCGAGACAAGGGCGACCCGCGTGAGGTCCCACGCAGTGGAAGATGTATGCCCCCCTTGCGTTGCGGAGGTCCGTCTGCGTCACGGGGGCGTCCGCAGGGGTCGCCCTCTCGGCTGGTGCAGGAAGAGCTCACCAGCGCCTGCGGCGCCTTCGTGGGCGCCTACAAGCAGACCGAGAAGTGGGGGGGAGTCGAGGACACGGCCGTGCCCGCACGCGCGCGCGCGGGGAAGATTCCGGGGGGAGGGGGGGACGATGATGTGGGATGTGGTCGGGGGTATCGAGACAGCATGAGGGAAATGGCCCTCCCAGAGTCTCGACGTCGTTTTTCCCTACCTAGGCTCTGCCTAGAAGGGTTCTTACCCTGTGGGCTTAAAGGGGCCGGGCAGTGCTCCCCGCCCCAGGCGGTTCCCCCGGCATCCGCCCCGCGGTTCCCCCAGTTACGTCCCCTTAACTTAGCGTTGCTTATCTCATCTTAGCTTAGCCTAGCTTAGCTTAGCTTCGCTTTGCCTAGCCTAGCTTAGCTTAGCTTAGCTTAGCTTGGCTTGGCTTGGCTTAGCTTAGCTTAGCTTAGCTTAACCTAACCTAGCTTAGCTTTGCTTAGCTTAGCCTAGCCTAGCTTAGCTTAGCTTAGCTTGGCTTAACATAGCGTAGCTTACCTTAGCGCAGCATGGCGCAGCGCAGCATTAGCACAACATATCATATCATAGCATAGCCTAGCCAAACATAGCATATCATAGCTCAACATAACATCTCATACCATACCATATCATAGCATAACATATCATGTGATATGTAGGTGTAGATGTAGGTGTAGATGTATATGTAGATGTGAGTCGCGCTGGTGATGTTGATGTAGATGTAGATGCAGGTGTATATGTAAATGTGGCTGTCGGTGTAGATGTAGATGTTGCTTTCCTGGATGCTCCAACTCCTAGGTAGGGTCGCACTGGGATAATTTGGTCAAAGCGTGGGCCCCTGGACACCTCCACTCTTCTCCCTCCAGGACACCTTTTTGATCCTGATCTGCTCTTCAACAGCCCCAGGTGCCTGGCAAGGGCCCCCTCTGGAGGCCGAGAGTGGCAGAACTCCCTTCCCTACCGTTGTGATCTCTTCACGACGCGGGGGGGTCTGGGGAGGTTGGGGGCGGCGAGGGTGGCAAGGAGGCAGGATGAACCCTAGGTCGTCTGGGGGCCCTCTTGGAGGCCTCCTGGGCCGTCTTTGATTATTTCCCAACCATCCTGTTGACTTGGGACCTCGTTTTGGAGAGAGTTCCCGCATCTCCTCCTCTCCTCCTTTTCCTCCCCTCCTCCCTCCGCCCCCTCCTTATGTTTGCTTTCCGCATCAGTCTAACATGTCGGCACACTCCTCACACGTTTCGTGGCCCCACAGGGAGCTCCACCAAAAGGTGCCAATGGTGCCGTTCGCATGCGTCCCCGCCGCCCGTTTCGGCACACCCCTCACATCCTTCGTGGCCCATAGAGAGCTCAATACAGGGCCCACGTGGTGTTGTCTACATGCGTCCACGCCAGCCATTTCGGCACACCCCGCACACGTTTCGTGGCCCCATAGGGAGCTCCACACAAGGCCCCAGTGGTGCCGTTCACATGCGTCCCCGCCGCCCATTTCGGCACACCCCTCAGACGTCACGTGGCCCCACAGGGAGCTCCACCTCAGTCTCCAGTGGTGCCGTTCGCATGCGTTTTTTCACACATGTCGGCCCCCCCCCATAGGGAGCTCCACCCAGGCCCACGTGGTGGTGCTGTCCACATGCGTCTCCGCCGCCCATTTCGCTACACCGTTCGCACGCTTCGTTGCCCCATTGGGAGCTTCACACAGGGACCCAATGGTGCCTTTCGCATGCGTCCCCGCCACCCATTTCGGCGCACCCATCACACGTTTCGTGGCCCCATGGGGAGCTCCACACAAGGCCCCAGTGGTGCCGTTCGCATGCGTCCCCACCACCCATTCTGGAACACCCATCACACGTGTCGCCAATGGTGCCGGGCGCATGCGTCCCCGTCACCCATCTCGGCACTTCCGTTACATGTTTCGAAGCCCCACAGTCAGTTCCACCGAAGATCCCAGTTGCCACCTGCGGCCTACGGCCCCAAAGGTGCCGTTTGTATGCGTCCCCGCCGCCCTTTTCAGCATACCCCGTACACGTTTCGTGTGCCCATAGGGAGCTTCACCTGAGGACCCAGTGGCACACTTCGTATGCGCTCCTGACCATCACCATTACGGCAGCCCATCACACGTTTCGGGGCCCCAATAGGAGCTTCACCGGAACCAGTAACCACAATGCGGTATCCACAACTGCATATGGCTGGGTCCTTCGCCAGGATGATTATGTGGGCCTGCTGGGCCGTCCGAGGCGAGAACGCTAACAACATGGAAATCATACTGATACGACCACCGTTCGGGTGATAAGGAGGTTTGGGGGGAAGTGCCAATTGATGACAATGCGGTGATTGTGAATGTGACGATGCTGGTGCTGCGCTCACGAGTTGGCGACGATGCACGATGACGATGATGGTGGGACTGCATGATGGTGGGGGTTCGATTTAGCTGGCCCGTGGGCTTGGTTTAACAGTTCTGGGGGGTGCCATTTTACTGCTCCAAGAGGGCTCGATTGAATTGCTCGAGGCCGCTCCGAGCGTTCGATTTACTTGTTCTGGGGGCTCGATGTAACACTGCTCCGGGGAGGCTCGACTCAACTGTTCCAAGGGAGCTCGATTCAACTCAACTGCTCTGAGCCGCTCCGGGAGCTCGATTGAACTGCTCCAGGGTTCGATTTAGCTGCTCCAAGGAAACTCGATTTAATCGATTCAGCTGCTCTGGGGGCTCAAGTTCAAGGCGGGAGCCTCACTTTTACTTTCGATTGTTCTCCTCACGATCCTTGTGGTGAGTTGCCCCCACGACCACGGGATTCCGATCCTACATCCATGCTTCTGTCAGGTACCCCTGTCAAGCAATTGTTCGTGGCAGAGAAACACAATATCGCTTCGCCTTCCAGGTCGCCGGCTACCCCTGCAGCAAAGACTGCTCGTATCCGTAGCCCGTTGAGCGAGATGGATGGGATGGACGCGGGGCCACCAACACCAGCAAAGCCTGCACGACCAGCAGTAGCATTTGGCTCTGCCAGCGACGGTCGTCCACCCGCCCGTCAGCAGCAATTCGAGATCGACATCGGGGACGCCTCCGATTCTGGCGGACATCTGAAAGGGAAAGGCAAACACATGGGTGGGCCCACAACTTCAAATGCTATCGGCACGCTGACTGCGAAACACCTACGCCCTACTCAGCAAGACGTTGCAGCAATCAAGCTTCATGGATTCTCCCACCAGGACCTGATAGAAGCCAAGTAACCACTCACAGTTCACATCGAATAACTAACCACAAAGGTCGAGGACATGCCGTCTATTGTGTCCAACGGTCTTGAAGAGATCCAAATACGCCCCACCAGCATGGAGAACGCCATGAACGAGCGTTTCGCCACAATGAAAAAGACTCGGACCACGCGGCATCTCATACTTCAAGATCGTTTTCCAGGAACTCCCACAATCCTACTGGTAGTTACCACTACAGTGGGAAACATGCAGTTACTGCAGTTGTTGGCAATTTGGAAGACTTCGATACGGAAGATGCTGCAGCAGCTTTTCTAAGGGAGAAGTTGTCCATGTTGAGCGGCCCTATCACAACAAACATTTATGCCAACGGGGATTTCAACAACATGCTTGTCGTTGAATCGGCACCATGTTGGACAGGGGTGCAGCAGTGGCAATGTCCCGGAGTAGACGCAATATGCGTGGTTCGAATACTGTATGGTCTTCGCCGGGCTGGGCACCTTCAGAACGAGCTGCCCGCAATTTCCGTTTTAGATTCAGGCACAATGTAAAATTGCGCAATCCGTACACCATCCAGGTCTCGGAAAAGTCGTCCTACCGAGTGCATGTCGGATGTCAGCTTGCATTCGCAGTGCGCATCACAGGAGCAAGAGCGGGGCGTAGCTGGGGAGGCGAATGGACTACATTGGACGATTTGTACAACCATCCCACACTTATAGAATTGACACAGCAGTGCGATTCCATCACGCAATGGGCAAATGCCGGGATGAAGGAAGAGGCCAAGGGAAGATCCAAATGAGGCATAGGTCTGAGGTCAGTAGGGAATTCGGCGGGCGCTATAGTCGATCTCGGACCCAAGGTTTTCCGCGCCCAGTGTCACAGCCTACCAGCAACATAATACTTTCGAGCATTTGGACGTCCCAGGAATGCCTGGACGTCCCAGGATTGTCTGGCCAAGCAGTTTCCTTTCCTGGGCGCAACCTGGCTGCATCAATCCAGACGCTGGGACTCATGCGGGTAAGCATTCTGATCCACCATCTTTTGGTGATGCGAGTATGGGTAGATATACCCTTGTGGAACCATCTGTGGAAGTTTCACCCTCTTCTGGGATAGCTCTTTCATCTTTTCCTCCGCCAGCCATTGCCATGGCTACCACTTCTGGGGAATTTTGTGTACGTGCGGGGCACCTCGACGGCGATGCCGATTCTGAAAGCGAAGCTGTATGCATCTCTGGTGGAGTGGTCAGACTGGGCAAAGGTATCGCGTCTGGGCAAGAAGCTAGAGACCGCCAGCTCGTAACTACAACTTCTCCCCGTCCCGCCTCCCGATGCAATCTCGTCGCGCCGGCGAGGAGACGAGCTGTCTTGGGGAAGGCCGATGCGGAGTTGCCAGTCTTGGAATTCGCGCCGCCTGGGAACGTGGAACGTTCGGGGTCTCCGAGGGGATTCCGCGGTGAAACGCAGAGAACTGTTTGATTCGTTGTGCGAGAGGCATCTGGGTGTTGCGCGCGTTCCAGACACGCGCCTGCACTGCGCGGAATTTGTCGCTCAAGATGGATTTTCTGCATTCTTGTCAGGCGACGTGAACTTGGAGGAGAGAACTTGGGCACGCGTAGGTTTCGTTGTTTTCTCGCGGATGCGGTCGGCGACTGTTGCTGTCGAGGCGAATGACGATCTTCTCGCGACATGGCGCTTGAAGACGCTTGGTGGGGTACTCGCTGTTCTATGTGCGTGCGCTCCGCGCAGCGGGGTGGACTGCGACGCGAGGCAATCGTTCTACCGTCAACTTGAAGATCTCATTCGCTCAACCACTGATCACTCTGCGACGCGCGTTCTCGGGGACTTCAACGCTAGACCCCGCCAGGCCAGAGCTGGAGAGGACGGCGCCATCGATCTTGCGTCGCATGCGACCCTGTTGTCGCCGGCGCGTTTTTCGACGGCCCAGATGAGCACGTAGCGTCTTATCGTGATCTTGGTGGCCCGCCGATGGCAGCGGCATCTGGATCTAAGTTCGCGCAAATTGATTTACGCGCTGTGCCACTCAAGAAATTTGCGCACTATTGTTGATGGCTGGGCGCGTTGGGAACGTCCATTCAACGGCATGCATTTCCTTGCTGCGGTGGGCGCCTCCGCGAAGTTCAAGGCGGATGGGGTGCATGGGAACGCGCGTTAGACAGAAGTCCGTTGAAGGATACTGGTGCTAAGCGTGCGTTCCTGCGTGCCATCGCGTACTCTGCCCGCGCAGAGCATCAGACGTGCCTGCTTGATGCGGCAGATGCTGGTGTTAAACGGGCCTTTCAAAAAGCAGCGCGCGCGCTGTCGGGGAGAGAAGTCCCACCGCGGCGCCCTTGGACAAGCGGGCGTACATTCTACTGTTTTGAAGAGCGGATGTCGCGTCGTCAAGCTTGGGGATTGGCATTGGAAAAGACATTGAACGAGTTGACCTGCGCATGTGGAAAAGAAGATATGTGAATATATGTGAGAGAGCGTGATCCACCGCCGCTTTGCTGTGGAAAAATCCCCCCCCCCCCCCCCCCCTCTTCCCCCGGAGCCCGGGCCCCCTTCCCCCCTTCCGAAAATTCCCCCCCCCCCCCCCCCCCCCCCCCCCTCCTGCCCCCCCCCCCCCCTCCCCCCTTCCCCCGGCAGCCCCCCCCCTAACACCCCCCCCCTCTCCTCCAGGAAACCGGGTGGGGTCGCTGCCGGTTCGACCCCCCCCCCCCCCCCCCCCTTCGGAAAAACCGGTTGGGGCCCCCCCCCCGTCCCAGAAAACCAGGGGGAGGTCATTGCTGAAACCCCCCCACGCCCCCCTCCAGAAAACCGGGGGGGGGGTCGCTGCTGGTTCGAACCCCGCCCCCTCCTTATTTCGAAAACTGGGAGGGGCCACTGCCGGCTCGAACCCCCCCCCCCTTCGAAAACTGAGGGGGGGGGGGGGGGGGGGTGGGGTCGCTACGGGGTCGAACCTCCCCCCCCCCTTCGAAAATTCCGAGGGGGCCATTGCCGGTTCGAGCCCCCCTCCGCCCCCCCCCCCCCCCCCCCCCCACCGCCAGCAAGCGATTCGTTCCTACCACCGTCCGCACCACATCCCCCGCTGCTGTTCCCAGCGTCACTGTCCTCGCCACCATTGTCCCCGCTGGTTCTACCACTGTCCCTACTGTCCCCGCCAGTGCCCCCGCCGCTGTCGCACTGTCCCCACAGCCCCCGCCGCTGTTCCCACCGCGGTTCCATTCTCCCCATTATCCCGACTGCCCCACGGCCCCAACCACTGCCCGACTATCCCCACTGTCCCCGCCATCCCACTGTCTCCTCCGCTGTCCCACTGAGCTGCCCCAGCGTTCCCACCATTGTCCCCGCTGCCCCCGCCGCTGTCCCCGCTGTACCTCTGTCTCATTGTCCCGCCGCCGTCCTGGCCACCGCCCTCGCCGCTGTCACCGCCGCCGCTGTGGCCTCCGTTGTCCCACTGTTCCCGCCGCATTCCCACTATCCCCGCACCGCTGTCCCCGCCACCACCGCCCCCGCCACTGTCCCACTGTCCCCGCTGTTCCCACCCTTGTCTCCGCTGTCCCCACTGGTGCCCCCGCCAGTGTGTCAATGTCCCCATTCTCCCCGCCATTGTCCCTCCGCGGCCCCACTCTCCCCGTTTTCCCCGCGGCCCCCGCCGCTGTCCCACTGTCCCCACTGTGCCCGCTACTGTCCCACTGTCCCCGCCGCTGCCCCACTGTGCTGTCCCAGCGTCCCCGCTGTCCCCATCGCTGTCCCACTGTCCCCAGTGTCCCCGCCACTTTCCCCGCCGTGCTACTGTCCCACCGCAGTCCTCACCGCCGCCTTCACCGCTGTCCCCGCCACTACCGCCCCCGCCACTGTCCCACTGTCCCCGCCGCTGCCCCGCTGCCCCCATCGCCGCTGCCCCCGCCGCCGCCGCCCCCGCCGCCGCCCGCGCCCCCCCCCCCTCCCCCCCCCTTATCGGTTTTCGAGGGGGAGGGGGGGGGGGGGAGGTCGAACCCGCAGCGGCCCCCCCTTCGGTTTGCGATGGGGGGTGGGGAGAAGGTTCGAAATGGCAGCGCCCCCCCCCCTCCCCCCCCTTTGCATGATGGGCTGGGATGGGGGGGGGGGGGGGGGGTGTCGAACTGGCAGTGGCCCCCCCGGGTTTTCCAGGGGGGGGGGGGTTCGAACTGGTAGTGGCCCTCCCCGGTTTTCCGCCATCAGCGGTAGAACGCGCTCTTTCGGAGAAGAAGATCGCAGCGCGCGGCCGGGGAGTGCGCGGCTGGGCGCGGGCGGGGAACAGTGTGATTCCTACGCGATCCCTGTGCTGTCAATCATGCTGCCAGCAAGAAACCAGACGGCACGTTATCATATTTTGCAGACAGGGCAAATCTCATGGCAGACTGTTGCGAGAAAGTGCAGCGGCACAAAACGGCATCCACAATTGCGGCCGGCAGCTCGAACTCCCACTCGCGAAATTTTATCGGCCCCCCCACGGGAGTATACCACGGAGGAGCTGCACGAGGCACGGCGTGCATTTTGGCTTGGAGAGGCCGGCAGCCCCGACGATGTCCCGCCATATTTTTGGAGAGACGCAATTGCCGTCCTATTGAGGCTCTGCCAACAATGTTGGGCTAGGATTGCGACGTTCGCGGTGTTGTTTTCAAAAAAGGGAGACATTGCCCGCCCAGAACGGCCGGCCTATCTCTCTGCCCCCAGTTGGGCGCAAAACCCTGGCGGCGCTCGCGCGCCAGAGGTTGTTTTGCGGGGGGCCCGAAGAACGCGTGCGTAACTCGCAGTATGGTGTCCGGTCTCGGCGCGGCACCGCAGACGCCCTCGCGTTTGTTTGGCGAGTGGTGGATGCCGCGGGCCTCGACATTTGGGGGGGGGGGGGGGCTATCTTGGCTGTCGTGCCAGGCTGGGCAGAAGCCTGCAATGTGATCAACCCGAAAGCCGCGCGCAAAGCTTGGCGCAGGTTTGGTTTGCCCGGCGACGTCGTGGACATGGTGCGCCCCGTATGCGCAGCTCGTTTCTTCGCCGTCCTTGGCCGCGCTGGAAGCTCTGCGGAGAGGAGGCAAACGGCTGGGATTATGTCCGTGGTCGCCGCGCTGGTTTATTGCAGTGCAGTGCAGTGGTTTATCGCAGTGCAGTGCAGTGCAGCGCGATCGATTCGTAGCCCCTTGGGACCTGCGTCTGGATATGCGGTAACCCAGCATATTCTGGATGCGGACGACGCGCTAGTAGTGTCGCTACGCGGAGCAAATCCGCGACCATGCTCAGCGCAATCGTGGAATCATGGCGCAAATTTGGCCTGGAGCTCAACTGAAGCAAAACGGCCCAAGTGCATATTTCCACAAACGCGCGCTCAATGCTACCAAATGGATCTGATATAAAGACCGCACGGGGCGCGACGCATGTGGGATACCGGCTTCTTGCGGTGGGAAAGCTGCAGCTGAAGTGGCCAGAAGATCTGGGGAAGTTGCCGGCGCATTCCACCAACTCGTTGAAGTTTGGTCACGGTCGTCCTTTGGATGGAAACGAATGCATAATCTCTATGGCAGCGTGATGCCGAGTAATCTTTTTTCTATCCCTTGGATTCTCTACGGTTGCTGAAACTACATCGTGCTCGTCTGGGCGCCTTCCGCTGCAAGAGTCTGAGGCGTTTTTTAGGCGTCCCATCTGCGTGAATATCTAAGGTGGGCGAGCGATTTGCAGGCGGCCCCAGCGAAACCGCTGTCGCAAACTGTTGTCTCTAGCCATAAGAAGGTGTACGCTCGCAGTGTTGGTTGTGGCGCAGCATCGTCTGGAACGTGGTCACTTTTCAACGAGCACGGCGTCCTCAGAGACTAGTCTGCACGCCGCCGGAGTTGCTGGCCCCGTCGGCAGTGGGCGTTGTCAGTGCACGCGCTTGCTAAACACTTGTAATTCGTATGCGTAGCGTTCTTTTCTCCCCGCTTCCTACCCTCCCTTCTTTCCCCGCCTGTTGTAACCTCTGCTTCGCCGTGAAGTCTTTGCGCCGTCGTTCTTACCGTCTTCTCCGAAGAGTTGCCAATTGCGCACTCTTCTGCGCGCTCGTCCTTATGGAAGCTTGGCTCAGTGGTGGTGGGGATTCGATTAACTGCATCGGGGGGTGTCGATTTCACTCCTCCAGGGTGCTCGATGTAATTGCTCTGGGGGCTCGGCTTTGCTGGCCAAAGAAGCTCTTCCTAAATGTTCCCGAGTGATCGAAATTTAAATGCTCCAAAGAAGCTCGATCTAATTGGTCTGGGCCACACCAGAGGTTCGATTTGATTTGTCTGGGGGTTCGATTCAACGGTTCGGGGGATGCTCGGTTTAACTGCTCTGGGCCGCTCCGGGGGTTCGATTTACCTGCCCTGGGGCTGGCTCGCTTGATTTCTCCGGGGAGGATCGATTTAATCAACTGCATCGGGGAGGCTCGATTTACGTGCTCCAAGGGAGCTCGATTTCACTGTTCGGTTCAACTGTTGTGGGGGCTCCAATTAACTGCTCCGGGGGGCTTGATGTAACAGTTTTCGTTGTCAACATCGCTGTCGACCTCACAATCGGTCACACTATTGGTCTCATTATCGCTATCACCATCGGTTTCTTGATCGATCTCAGTACCGATTTCATTATCGATTTCGCAATCGATCTCATTATCCATCTCATTATCGACACCGCGGGGCACCACGGGACACCGCGGGGCACCGCGGGGCACCGGGGGACACCACGTGACACCACGGGGCACCATCACGGGATACCGCGGGACACCGCGGGGCACCGCGGCACACCGCGGGACACCACGGGAGACCACGGAACACCATCTGGACACCATGGCGGGACACCCCGGGAACCCGCCCGCCACGCGGCTGGGTGGGGCGGAGTGCCGCGTTCTAGCCAGAGGTGCGTTCATTCGCCTTCCCACACAGGTTCGCTTTGCCCGCACGCACGGCACGAAACCGAAACCGAAACCGATTTCCCTTTCCCAGTGGGGGGTTTTCAGTTCCACTTCGATCTCTCCTCCCAGCCCCCGACGGAAAATCATCTCGGGGCCCTTGTGGGGGGCTTTTGGGAAACCTCCTGAGGCGTCTTGGGGGTCGTGCGCCGCGGATCGAGCCGTCAGCGGCCGACGCCCGCTGCCCCTTCAGGCTGGGCGCCTGTGGGCGGCGGCCTGGCCGAGCGGCGGCCCCCCCGAGCCGCGCGGGTGGCCGCCGTGCGCGCCGCAGTCGGACGCGGAGCCGCCGCCCCCGTGTGGCCCGAGGCGCGCGCCCGCGGGCGCGCGCCCATGGCCGCGCGGGCCCTCGCCGGGGTCGGGGCCGCGCGGCGCGGATGGCCGCCGCGCGGCCGAGCGGCGGGCGGCGCCGCTCGGCGGCCGCGGTTGCGGCGGCCGCCGCTGTCTTGGCGCCGGCAGTGTGTGTGGCGGCCCGGCCGGCCAAAGTTCGGCCAGACCCATGCTCGTGTCGTCTGCAAAGCACGACGGGGGGGTTTTGGCCGTTTTCGGCCTCAAGGGGCCTTCGCCGGGCCCCGGGACAGTCAAAGAGCGGTTCGGGATGAGAAGCGGCCTTGGTGACGGCGTCGGGACTTCTGGGGAACCCGTCTTGACATCGGATGTCCGGGGACAGGCCAGACGCTTTTTGGTCTGCGGGGCGAGAGCGAACCTCTTCCGCTAAAAGCTAGGCGGGCTACGCACAGCTTCGATTAGGGAGACAGGGCACAGGAAGGCGGGGCCTCAGGCGGCCGGAGCGGGCGGAGCCCGGGTGACAGGCCAGACGCACTCGGGGTTCATTTCGATCCGATCGGTCCGATCAGGCGTCGGTTCCAGCTGGCTCTACCCAGTTCGATCCTGACATTCTGGCGATCCGATGCGGCCCGATGTCTCTATGGCGGTGCTGTGCACCTTGGCGCAGTCGATCCAATCTCCCACTTCGATGCCGACTTATGCTGCGTGCCCTGGTCTGGCTTTGCCGCATGCCGTAGTTTGAACCGTGGCCGCTGGGACATGTCCTCAGAGGTACAGTCAAGGCATTCGGATATATATATATATATATATATGTATATATGTATCTATGTATCTATGTATATATGTATGTATGTATGTATGTATGTATGTATGTATGTATGTATGTATGTATGTATGTATGTATGTATGTATGTATGTATGTATGTATGTATGTATGTATGTATGTATGTATGTATGTATGTATGTATGTATGTATGTATGTATGCATGTATGTATGTATGTATGTATGTATGTATGTATGTATGTATGTATGTATGTGTGTGTATATATATATATATATATATGTCGGCGGTGCGCCGTGGCACGACCCCCCCCCCAGCACTACCGAGGGGTTTCGTGCACTACCGGGGGTTTCGTGCAGCCCGCACCGGGTGCCGCCAGCGGCTTAGAACCCCCCCTTGCCGCTTTACCGGGGGGTTTCGTGCAGGCCGCACTGCGTCTACCTGGGCTCCCCCCCCCTCTGTGGGAGTGGGGGGGTGGGAGTGGGGGGTGGGTTGGGGGGGGGGCAGAGGGGGCGGTTGGGAAGGGTGGCTCCCTGTCGAAGTGTGGCGTGTGCTCGCCTTGTGTTCTCTATTCGCGTCTGCTCGCCTTTGTTCCGCCGCAGCCTCTCGTATTGTGGCTCGTGGCCACAATACGAGAGGCTGCGGCGCAACTCCCGAGAGCCGCTGTGGGGGGTCGACGGCACGGTCGCGTAGAGAAGAACAGTGCCGCCGTGTTCCGGCACGGCCCTGGGATGCAATGCCGCCGCCGTATTCCGGCCCGTCCTGGTAAGATTCGCGCGTCGGGGCTGGGTTTCGCGCGTGCTGGGAGCGCGCCGCTCACGGAGGGGTTGCGTCCTTACCGGGGGGTTTCGTGCAGCCTATACCAGAGGAGGTCGTGTTTACCGGGGGGGTTCGTGCAGGCTCGCACCGGGAATGGCGCCAGCTCGAAACCCCCCAGGAGAGATTACCGGGGGGGGGGGTTTCGCTCCGCACCGGGCACCGCCGACATAAATAAATAAATAAATAAATAAATATATATATATATATATATATATATGTATCGGAGTAGGCCGGGGGGGGGGGCCGGGCCGGTGCCGTCATCCCCCATGGGCGCCCCCCGGAACCTTTGGGGGGTCACAGGCCCCCCTGGACTGCCCCGGGCCGCTTCCAAATTGCCCACGACAGGCCACGCGGGCCGTACAGATTGTCAAGAAAGCTTGAAGAGGCCCCGAAGACGCCCAAGAGCGACCCAAGAGGGCCCGAGATGGCTTGAATATGGCCGACGAGGGCCCCAAGAGGGCCTTCAAGAGGCAAACATCTGCCCATTCCCTGGGTAAAACGTACATTTTCAGCATACTCGCTAGCTTCGTCTTCACAGTGCCCCAGACGCCCCCGAGGAACCCCAACACAGCCCAAGAAAGATCCAAGAGGGCCCAAGACTGCCCAAAAAGGGTCGTCCTGTGGGGCTCACGACGGCCCAAGAGGCTCCGAAGCCAGCCCAGGAGGCCCCCAAGACGGCCTCAGGGAGGCCCAAGAGGGCCTCGTTCGAAATCATGTTCCCGGAAGCTTCTCCCGGAACATGACTTCCGGGTTCCGAGGACGCCCAAGAGGCCCACGAAGCCTCTCCGGGAACATGATTTCCGGGTTCCCAGGACGCCCAAGAAGGTCCCGGGACGGCCCCAAAAGGGCCCCATGAAAGGCAATTTTCGAAAGCCCGGAGGGCCACAGTTCGTTGATTTGCGTGAGGTGTTGTTGGATTTCTTCAGCGCGGAGGAGACGGAGAGGGCGAAGGAGGAGGAGGAAGAGGAGGAAGAGGAAGGAGGAGGCGGGGAGGAGGAGTGGAGGGGAGGAGGGGGGGGAGTAGGAGGTTCGAGGGCGATCGACGATCGGCGACGACGACCGGCGACGATGATCGACGACGACGACGACGACGACGACGGTCGACGACCGACGACGACGACGACGATCGACGACGATGACAACAGTCGACGCCGATGATCGACGATCGATGGCGACGACGACGACGGCCATGCCGACGGCGGCGACGCTGTCCGCGTGCGCAGAGCCACCCTGGGCTCAGTCTTTTCCGCATCGTTCGAAATCCTGTCCCGGAAGCCTCTCCGGGAACCTGATTTCCGGAGGAGGAGGAGGAGGAGGAGGAGGAGGAGGAAGAGGAGGCAGAGGAGGAGGAGGAGGAGGAGGAGGAGTAGGAGAAGGAAAAGGAGGGGAGGAGGAGTGAGGGGGAGGGCTCGAGGGCGATCGACGATCGGCGACGGTGATCGGCGACGGCGATTGGCGATGACGACGACGGTCGGCGACGGCGACGACCGACGACGACGACGACGATCGACGACGAGGACAGCAGTTGACGCCGCCGATTGGCGAACGACGACGACGGCCACGGCGCTGGCGACGACGCTGTCCGCGTGCACCGAGCCACTTTGGGCTCAGGTCAGCTCCAGGTGGAGGGTTTATCCGAAGGGCTTCGGCGTCCTCCTCCATCTCCTCCTCCTCCCTCCTCCCTCCTCCTCCTCGTCCTCCTCATCTCTCTCCATATATATATGTATATATATGTATATATGTATGTGTGCGTATACATGCATGTACGTATGTATGGGTGTGTGTATGTATGCATGCCTGCATGCTTGCATGTATGCATGAATGATTGAGCGAGTTCAGAGCGTGTGTTTTGTTCAGTATAGGCTGCAGAAGGGAGGGAGAGAGAGCCAGCCATCCGCTGCAAGTGGCTCTAGTGAGATGGCGTGCTGAAAGAGAGCACGATGGCGGGCCCTCCTCCTTCCGCCCCAGAGGGCGCCCGAGCGGGCTGGCGATGGCGAGCTCGGCTGGGCCTGGTGGTCCTCGGCGTCCTCAGCGGCGTGGGTGCCTGGAGGGCCGAGACAGGCCGGGCGCGGCTGGAGTGGGCCGCCATGTCCTTGCTGGCCTTCGGCACGCTGGGGTGGTGGCTTGGGGCCATCTGCCCCTGGACGATGCTCGGCGGAGGCAGCAGCGGCGAGGAGAGCGACGAGGTGCGGCGCATGCGCGAGGAGCTGGAGGCGCTGAGGGCTCGGCTGCCTGCCGACGGCGACGGAGGCGACGCGGTGGCCTCAGAGGCTGCCGTGGCGGACGCGGGCGGTGCAGTCCCGCCTGGCCTCGCAGCTCCGCTCGCGGGAGGCTGGCCGCACGGGATCCCGCCGCTGGGGCCCTCGGCTGCTGGCGGAGGCGCAGGCACCACGGCCGCTCCCGCAGGCTCAGCAGCGCTGGGCGACCTGGCGGCCTGGTGCGGCGCGGCTCCCGCCCACGGAGGGGCGGACGCAGGATGCGGACCGCCTCAGATGCATGCCCCGCTGACGGACGGTGGTGCGACCAAGACGGCAGCGGCACAGGTGAAGACGCTGCTGAGCGGGTTCGCCGCCGGGGCGAGGAGCGACCCCCTGTGGGCTCAACGCTTCTGGGCGGCGGTGGCCGACCTGGAGGCAGCGGGGGCTCTCCCCGGCGCCGTGCTGGTGACCCTCAAGGGGTACGGCTACCTGGGCCGCGAGACGGCAGGAGCGCCTCGCCTGGGCGAGCTGCTGGCCGCGCTGGAGGCCATGAGCACAGCAGCTGTGCCCCTGGGAGGCTCGGGCGGCTTCGCCACGCCTGCCAGCGGCCTGGCCGCGTCGGGCGGTGGCAGCTGCGACATGCGCTGGGGTGCGGCGTTGCCCCCGGACATGCAGAGGGCGGCGCCAGAGATCTACCGCGCCATGCGCGCCGAGGGCAGCAGTGGAGCTCGGGACTGGCTGAGTGTTCGCTACACAGGGTCTCGCACGAGTGGCACGTGGACCGACCTGTGGACGATGGCGACGGCGATCGATTTCAAGCTCAGAGCCTGCCAGAGCGACGAGGAGCTGATGCGGACCCTCGGCACGGACGATGTGCTCGAGCTGTCCCTCCGGAGGCTGGCTTCCTTCGTCTACGAGGTGCGGAGCGGCGACAAAGCGGGTGCCGCTCACATGCTGGGAGTGGCCCCGCCTGGAGGGCAGACCGACATCGCTCCGACCTGGCTCGTGCAGTCGGCCTCCAGCCACAGCAAGCTGGAACACCAACGACGGGAGCGCGCCGAGGCGGAACTCCGCTCGAGGCGCAAGGCCGACAAGGGCAAAGACAAGGACGGCAAGAGGGAGAAGAAGGGCAAGGGGGGCGGTGCCCCCCAGGGGGCTTGACTAGCCTCCGATGCGCGGCGGGGAGGGCCTGCGCCCCGCTCGCGCCGAGACGAACAGCAGGTGTGGGTGCCGACCACACACCCGGGCAAGGAGGCGTTCAAGGAGTTGATGGAGGTCATGCGGATCTCCGAGAAGTTCTTGCCCATCAGGTTGATCCCGCGTCCCCGACCGCCAGGGGGTGCAGGGACTATGTCGAGCCGTCTCCGCCACAGGTACCGCTCCAAGCTTCGAGTTTGGGAGTGGGCCAACCAGTTCCTCCGCGGGGTGAACTCGATGTACGGAGGGGACTGTCGAGAACTCACACGCCGCCCTTTTGTTGGACCTCTGACGATGAAGACTTGGGCGGCGATCGAGCGCTCGCATCGCCTAGCTTTGCGCGAGGCGAAGCGCATGTGTCAGGCGCGCCGGGATTTCGATCCGACTGGCGCCCAGGCTCTGCTCGCATTGGCGGGGCCCGCAGCGGAGGAAGAGTACGGCCAGAGCAGGAGGGTCACGCCCCACGTGACGCTGAAGGCCTGGGCCGTGGACGAGCCCGTGTCGGACAGGAAGGTCAGGATGCTGGAGGCCCTCGACCCCGAGGAGGCGGCCTTCTACGAGCTGGAGAGCAACGTCATGGCCGACCCGGAGACGCGGAGCCAGGTGATCTTCAAGGAGCTGGAAACCAAGTACGGCTTCCTGGGGGGCGAGCGCGGCGAGTACGTGGAATACCTGAACAGACCCGACCTGGTGAAGGGAATGTGGAGGTTCGCAAAGGAGAACGAGATACGAGCCGTGGCAGGGCTCACGGTTGTGCCGAAACGCTCGGGAGATCGTCAACGCAAGATCCTGATGACCTGCGCCTTCAACTACATGACGAGGGAGGTGCAGGAGCGCGAGGAGCACGGCCTTCACGGGGGAGGAGCCCTCCTGCGGTTGCACGCTGGTGGCGATGCGATCGCGGGGGCCGCGCTGGACGAGTCCAACGCTTTCTCCTACGTGGAGGTGCCGAGCTGGATGTGGCCATGGCAGGCCGCTCCCCCCGTGCTGGCGGCGGACGTGTGGGACCTCCTGGACGTCAAGCAGCAGCTGGAGGTGATGCCGCAGGAGTGGATCTACCCGATGTGGACCCGCTTGGTCATGGGCAACTCCCACTCGGTGCACGTGCTGATGAATATCAACATGAGGGTCGTGGGTATGACGTTGCATCACCACTTGAACATCGGGAAGACCGAGGCTTTCGACTCAACCGAGGAGTGCCAGCTCTGCGCTGGCGGCGAGGACGAGGACTGGGTGGCGCGCCAGGCCCTGCGGCGCCAGGCGACCGCCCCGTCCGTCGGTTACGGAGTGCAGGAGTGGTGCAGCGTAGTACGGGCGGCGAAGGCGTCTCGCCGACGCGTGTTCGTGGTGCTGCACCTCTTCTCGGGCCCACGGCGCGCAGGCGACCTGGAGGAGCACCTGACCGAGCTGGGCAGGGACGAGGACCTGGAGATCCTCGTGCTGTCGTGCGACCTCGGGTTCGACTCGCGCTGGGACCTGACCAAGCAGGACACCTTCGACCTCCTCATGACGCTGATCGAGGAGGGTTTGGTGGACGCGGTGGTCGGAGGCCCACCCTGTGCCACGTGGAGCCGCGCCCGCTTCGTCGACATGGCGGGTGGACGGGGGCCGCGCCCCCTCAGGCGGCGAGGGATGTGGGCTTGGGGAGTCCCAGCCCACACGTTGACCGCCTACGAGAAGCAGCGCCTGGACGAGGGCAACGTGGCCATGCTGAACTTCCTGTCCTTCTGCGAGGCCGTGGCACTTCGCGGAGGACTCTGGCTCATGGAGCATCCCGAGGACCCAGGGGAGGATCCTTCCCCGTCGGTGTGGGCGACGGACTTGGAGCGAGCGCTGGAGGAGAGAACGGGGGCTACGAGAGCAGTCTTCGACCAGTGCACCTACGGCAGCCCCACCCGGAAGCCCACGTGTCTCGCCGGCAACTTATACCACCTGGAGATGCTCGACGGCCGCCGCTGTCGAGGAGACCACCGCCACGAAGTGAGCGTTGGGAAGCAAAACGGGAAGTTTGTTTCGGCCCGCCTGGCCGCCTACCCCGACAGGCTCTGCTGTGCGATTGCCGGCCTCTTTGTGATGAACTTCAAGAGGATGCTGGCAGAAGGGAGCGGCCCTACGGGGCATTTGAGAGCAGACATCGCGGTCCGACGCATAGGAGACTATTCGAGACGGACAGCTGGAGCCAACTCCAAAGGCCTACTGGTGTTGAACGAGGTTTCGGCGAGGGGCAGGAACGCGATCCTGCGAGAGGCGGACGTCGGCATCTACTTGCACATCGACGACTGCCTGTTCATGTCCCAGCTGAAGGAGCAGCCCGAGTCGGAGTTGGAGTGCGACGTGGCCCTCCACAAGTCCGCCGAGGCGCTGGAGAGGATCGGTTTCCTGGTCAAGGACCGTCGGAGGAGGGGCGAGATGACCAAGATCATCGGTTACGAGCTGGAGGAGAGACCGGCGAGGGTGCGGGCCCCTGCCGCGAAGGCCCTCCTGCTCTACCGCGCCCTGGAGCACCTCACCCGCCAGCACGTGGTGAACCTAGACAGCCTGAGGTCCGTCATCGGCGTCTGGATCTGGGCGGCGCTCGTGGCCAGACACTGGCTGGCCGCCCCCCAGCACATCTTCGCCTTCGCCGCACTCGAGGGCCCGAGACGACGCCGGTGGTGGAGCTCGGCTCGACGGGAGGCAGTGGCCATGATGAGGGGGGTGATGGGCCTCTACGCCGACTTGGGCGCGCCCTTCTACCCCGTCACCCTCGCGACGGACGCGGAGGGCGACAACGCGGTGGACGCGGGCGGCTTCGGAGTGGTCGGCGCCCTGCTTCCCGCGGAGGTCCAGGAGGCCATGTGGGAGGCGGGCCTCAGACCAGGGAAGGCGCTGCTGCGCAACGGCCAGATCGAGAAGGTGGTCAAGCGCGGCGTCCGCACCTTGAAGGCTTTCACTCCTGTGAGTGCGATCCCCGCCGAGGCGCTGAGCTCAGACATCGAGTGGACCGAGCTGCTGGCCGGGAGGTGGAGGTTTGCCGACCACATCACCCTGGGCGAGGCTCGAGCCGCACTAGTGCCGCTGGAAAGGCTAGCCTGGGCGAGCTACGCCCACCGCACCAAAGTGATGAATATGGAAGACAACATGGTAACTGCTTGGGCGTTCGCCAAGGGGAGGTCGACCTCTGGAGGCCTCAACTACGTACTACGGAAGCGAGCGGCGCTCTCGGCCATCACAGACATACGGCAGCACCTACCGTGGGTGGACACGGAGAGGCAGCCCGCCGATCAGCTCTCACGATCGAGACCATGTTTCGACGCTTTCTCGAAGGAGCCCAGGACCCCCGCGGCCAAGACCACTTTGGCAGCACCGCCTCGCGGGGTCCAACTATGACAAGTGCCAGGCCCGAGGGGCCGCCAGCAGCCGCAGTCGACCCCCACCTGGAGGGCAGGGTCACCGCGAAGACGCTGGACCACTATAAACTTGCAGCCGCCCGCCTGGTGTCGTGGTGCCAGCTGCACCACGCGTCTCCGTGGACACCGGACGAGTGGGACGACGCGCTGATTGAATTCAAACATAGCCTACGCGAGGAGCTGACGAGGGCGCAGTTCATCACCACCGTCAGCGCGCTGGAGTTCCGTTTCCCTAGGCTGAAGGGCAAGCTGGCCTGCGCGCACGCCGCCATCAGAGGATGGACGATCCTGAACCCTGCCAGGCACACCGCCCCCATGACGTCGAGACCGAGCAGGTGGATGGCAGTACAGATCGCCAGCCGAGGACGGCCGCGCCTGGGCGCAGGCGTCGCGCTCCAGGCCCACGTGGGCCTGCGGCCGTCCGAGATGCTGGGGCTCACGGTGGACGACCTGACTTTCCCAGAGGACGGCGGCTACCATCAGAGTGAGGGGGCCCTCGTGATCGGGCTCGGCCTCAAGACCGGTACCAAGGCCAAGCGGGCCCAGGCTGTGGCGCTCCGCTTGCCAAAAGATGCCGTCTTCTTTCGCATCCTTCGTCACCTCCGCTCGATTACGCCTGCTGGCCAACGCCTTTTCCCGTACCCCATGGAGGTCTATCGGAGGGAGCTCATGGAGATCCAGAAGGGGCACGGGCTCGACACAAGGTGGACCCCACACAGTCCGAGGGCCGGCTATGCATCAGAAGCGTCTGCTTTGGGAGTTCCCTTTGAAGTTATACGAGAAACGGGCCGTTGGCGAATGGATTCAAGTTTGAGAATTTACATCGATGTAGTCACGGCGGCTCAGATCAGCACGACTCTCCGCCTTCAGGGCTTCGAGACCGCTTTGTCCTGGGCGAGCCACCATTGGGCCTGGTATATCCTCCAGGCCCTTTCAGTGCATGGCGCCTAAGGGTTCCAGGAAGTCGGCGAACGGGCAGTGGATCCTGCCGGGGAGGACTGCGTCACCGGGGGCCAGTTCGAGGGGCTCACGATCATCGCCAGCCTCCTGGTCCATGGTTTCATCTCCCGTGCCGACGCTGCCGTCGCCGCTTCCTGACCCTGGTGGAGCGCTGCCAGCGGCCCAGGCGCCCGTCCCGCAGCTGCCCTGTGGGGCCTCCTGGCGGGCGGAGACGCCGCCAGCCGCCGCGACGCCGCCTGGGGCCACGGCCGGGGGGGTCGCGTCCGTGCAGCTGGCCGCGCCAGTGGAGCAGCCCGCCACCGTGCCGCGAGGGAGCGTGGCCGTGCCTAGGGCACCGCCACGCCGCCGCGGCTGGGCGAACTGGCTGGGTGGCCTAGCCGCCGCACGCGCGGCGTCTTCGAGGCACCCGATGATGCTGCTCGCCGTCCTGGCGGTCCTCCCCGCGGCCCTCTTTCCGACGGCGACGAGGGCGGTGCGCGCGGCCACCGACCTAGTGGAGGGCGTGGGAGGAGCCGCCAGCAGGGTGCTCGCGTCGGGCGCCAACGTGACCGACTCAGCGGCCAAGTTCGTGGCGGCCATCACGGATGGCTCCCTCTCCTTGGGCGAGACGGCGTGGCGCGGCTACGACCTGTTGAACGTATCGGCCACCTGCAAGTCAGGGCGCCTCTTCCTCGACTCGGGAGAGGACATCGAGGCGCTCGTGCTCAGCGAGAAGGGCAGCAACATCCTGCAGCTCCCCGCCGAGTGGACCCAGGAGCTGGTGACGGCCATACGTGTCGTGGCGCCTGGGCGCCCCGTGGTGGACAGTGACTACCAGAAGTTTCACCCGAATGGCGACTTCCAGTCGCTTAGCATTCAGGTCCGCTGGTTGAGGACGGGCCACGTGGCTCTAGCCTGGCGCGCGGCGAACGTGACTTTTCGACCCCGCTGGGCGAATCCGACCTGGGCGCTGATGGGCTACGACTTCGGACCTCAGGCTCCAGAGATAGGGCGGACGCTACAATCCCTCGTGCAAGACACGATGGCGCCGCCCAACCTGAGCCTGTCAATCGCGGACATCGAAGATGCCCCAGGCATGCCTTCTGCCACGTGGCCCTGGTTTTTACGATGGCTGGGACGCCAGCTCCGCTACCTGGCCATCTCCATAGAAGAGCGCTGGGCGCATACGGGGCCGAGGGGGGGGTCTTCTTCATCGTCGCCGACTCCGACCGCTACGTCGACGACAGCCCCCCCCTTCACTCTCGCCCAGTGACTTTTGAGAATGCCCGCTGTCCCGGATATGGGCACATCAACCAGCGAGATTTTTTGGACAGTTGCAGTTGTGCGCTCGAGAGCTGCGGAGGGGCTCTCGATAATTCAAGCAGCTGTGTGCGAAGAAGTTTGAACCTGCAGGCATTCAGACACTTTGAGATCGTACCTTTGGCAAGGCAGAGTTCTCGAAAAGGTTGGTTTCCTGACGTGGCGGCCGCTCCCAATATAGTCACCGCTCCGCGGCTGCACGTCAGGGTCAACAGCAACAATTAAGTAGGCGGCTCTCTTGGGTGTGGGGCCTAAGTACAGCTGTAGAAATGATTGAGCGAGTTCAGAGCGTGTGTTTTGTTCAGTATAGGCTGCAGAAGGGAGGGAGAGAGAGCCAGCCATCCGCTGCAAGTGGCTCCCCACCCCTGCCCCGTTTTGCTTCCGCTGCACGGTTCAGTTCCCACCCGGGAGCGCGAGATTTTTTGGACAGTTGCAGTTGTGCACTCGAGAGCTGCGGAGGGGCTCTCGATAATTCAAGCAGCTGTGTGCGAAGAAGTTTGAACCTGCAGGCATTCAGACACTTTGAGATCGTACCTTTGGCAAGGCAGAGTTCTCGAAAAGGTTGGTTTCCTGACGTGGCGGCCGCTCCCAATATAGTCACCGCTCCGCGGCTGCACGTCAGGGTCAACAGCAACAATTAAGTAGGCGGCTCTCTTGGGTGTGGGGCCTAAGTACAGCTGTAGAAATGTGTGTTTGTATGTATGCATGTATGGATGGATGGGTGCATGGATGTATGTTTATATGTACGTGTGCATATATATATATATATATATACACATTGCTATGTATACATATATACATGTACGTATGTATGTATGTATGAATGTACGTATGTGTGTATGTATGTATATATGTAGGCATATGTACATGTATATGTATATATATGTATATACGTGCATATGTAAATGTATATGCATATGTATATGCGTATGCATAGGTATATGTGTGTGTATTTGTATATGTATATGTACATATATATATATATGTATATGTATAAGTATATGTATATGTGTATGTCCATGTCTATGCCTAGGCATATGTATATGTAGATGCATATGCATATGCATATGTATATGTATATGACCATGAATATGTATATGTATATGTATATGTCTATGTCTAGGTCTAGGTCCATGTCTATGTCTATGTATAGGTATTTGTCTATATATATATGTATATGTATATGTGTATGCGTATGTATATGTATATGCATGTGTATATGTACATGTATATGTGTATGATTATGAATAGGTATATGTATATGTATATGTATATGTATACATGTATCTGTATATGTATATGTATACGTATATGTATATGTGTATGTATATGTATATGTATATGGTTATGCATATGTATAAGTATATGTATATGTATATGAGTGTGTATGTGTACATGCATGTACATTTGTATGTTTATGTGTATGTGTTTATGTATATGTACATGTATATGTTTATGTATATGTATATGTATATGTATATGTATATATATATATATATATATATATATGCATATGTGTATGTGTATATGTCTATGTATATGTATATGTATATCTGTTTCTGCACATATATATATATATAAATAGATAAATAATATCGGAGTCGGCCAGAGGGGGCGGCGGGCCAGTGCCTGTACCTACCCTCCCCCCCTTGGTTTGTTGGGGGGTGTCCCAGAGCTCCTGAGACGGCCTGGGCCCGCTCCGAAACGGGCCACGACAGGCTAAGGCGGTCCTAAGAGGGCCCAAGACGGCCCCACGAGGCCCCGAAAACGCCCACAATGCCTTCAAGACGGTCGACGAGGACTCCAACGCGTTCCAGGACGGCATCAAGAGGCTCCCCAAGGGGGCCCTGGCAGACACAATTCGTCAATTTCCCGCGAGTTTTCGACATATTTTGGCCTTTTCGTTTTTCCCGCTTCCCAGCGCTCCCTCACGGCCTCGGAGGCCCTTCAGATCGCTCCAAGACGGCCCACGAGACCCCGAACAGGGACCCAAGACGGCCCAGGAGGCTCCCCAGACAACCCAAGTGTGCCCCGAGAGCGCCCCACGAGAGGGCCCACCAATATTTCGAGGCCTATGACCCCAGAGGCCCCCAGAAGGCCCCCGGAGGCCACCAACAGGCTCCCAAGAAGCCCCGTGAGGCCCCCATGAAACCCCCAGAAAGCCCCAAGAGGCTCCCAAAGGGCCCCGAGGGAACGCCCAAGAGGCCCCCCAACACACCCCAACAAATCATGTCCCCAGAAAGCCTTTCGGGGACATGGTTCATCATCATGGGCCCGCGAGTCTTCGGAGGCTCTGAAGTAGCACCACGCTGCCGGGGAGGGAGGTTAATTGGGAACATGACTGATCGCCTTCTCGCGGCCCTCCTCGGATCGTTTCGCACAAAGATGCCCCCAAAGGCCCTTTTGAACCGTATGGTAGCACCTGGGACGTGCTCTGGCTTCTCTGGACGCTGGGGCCCGAGTTTGTGATTTAGTGATCGGCTTCAGCCGGTCCTACGGATGGGGCCAGGAGGTCCTCCAGAGGAGGTCCAGAAGCGCTGGATGGATCTTGGGAGGCGTCCATCCGACGAAGACGACGACGACGAAACGACGAAGGTGACGACGACGACGACGACGACGACGACGACGATGACGACGACGACGACGACGCGCCCCAAGAGGCGACGACGACATCACGACGATGACGACGACGACGGCACGCCCAAACAGGCTCCCCAAGACGCCCCCAAAAGCCATGTTTCCAGAACACCTTCTGGGAACCCGATTCATCAGGCCTCCGCCCCCCTTCTCCGAACATTTCCATGAATACGGATTGACACGCATAGCGTTCCCATTGCCCATGATGCGTTTAGCGTTATGGACACTTCTTCATGTCCCGTTCAAGCCTTTTGTGGTCCACTCGTTTAGTGGAGCAGTGAGCTCGTCAAGGCCTGAGGCCTGCTAGAACCTGAGCGCGCGCGAAGCGCGCGCGATGGTTCTAGTGTATGTATATATACATATATATATATATATATATATGTATATGTATATATATATATATATATCACTTTGGGTTCAGTAAGGGGCTCTGGTTTTCATGTCGTTCCTTTGAATTGAGAAACGTGTCGATGAGCATATACGAGGCCTGGCTCGTCGTGGTCAGGAGAGCCCCTTCGTTCCTTATATTCAGAGTATGGTCGCACGATGACAGTGTGTCGCCCTCGGGGTGCCTTTGGGTTTTCCCAAGTAGTGCTCAGATTCTCTCGCTCCATGAAGCCTCCCCAATTTGTGATCCTCAAGCCTGAACTTTGCAACCGTTTGAAGGACGGAGCACAGGTCGTTTCCAAAATGTTGCTCTCGCTTTAGCGCCGCGCACGTTTGCTGTATAGTGTGCAACAGCTTCAAGAAGAAACATCGGCTTCTTTTCAACATGTGGCTCTCACCTCGGAGCCGCGCACCTTCGTCTTTCAAGCCTGCAACAGCTTCAGGGGTGGGGTGGGGGGATCGCTTTCAAAACGCGGCTCTCGCCTTAGCGCCACACAAATTCGATTGAACGGTCTTCAACACATCCAGGGATGATGGGGGTCGTTTTCAACATGAAGCTCTGGCTACAGCGCGGCGCACATTTGGATTGAACGCTTGCAATAGTTGATCTCACGGAGGGCATGTTTTCAAGGTCGGACTCTCGCATTAGCGCCGAGTACATCTGCAACAGGTGCCAGGATGGAACACAGGTCTCTCACAAAGGGGGGCGCTCGCCTTAGCGCCGTGATGATTTGGTTCAACATGCATGCGCCAGCCAGATGAATGGAGGACAGATCCTTTTCAAGATGTCTCTCTCTTTCTGTGATTTCCTTACCTTTCATGACCAGAAGCTTCAACCAATCTAGCACTGCTCGGGGATCGAGGGCAGTTCCTTTTCAAAATGGGGCTCCCGCTTGAGAATCCCTCGAAGTTCATGACGATACGTGTTATTTTGTACAACATTTACACAAATTGCAGACTGGGCGTTCGGCCCTAGCGACGGTCACGCAGTCGGCCATCGCGGCCGCCTCCTGCGCCGCGCAGCTTGTGTCGGCGACGCGCCGACGGGGGAAGCGGAGGGTGCAGGCCTATTCTCAGCAGGTGGCGAGGTCTTCTCAGAAGCCCTTGCGCCTTCTGAGAAACCTTCGGTGGCTTCGGAGGTCGGAGAAGGCCCTGACAGCTTCTCAGAAGGCCGGAGGCCTTCTGGGCCTTCTGAGGACCCCCCCCTCGCGCCACCCTCCTGTGCGCGCGGCCAGATGTCGGCATCGCCCAGATAAATCGTATGTGTGCGTTGGGCACACAGGGGCGAAGCGCGCGTTCCGAGATCTTACAGTGTAAGTTCCGTCGCGGGCGCTTTCCGGCCACACCACTCGGGCATCGACATGCTACAAGCTTGTTGGACTACATAATCGTGTCGGACGTGCGTATACACGATCAGCTTCCGATCGCCTGCGTTTGCGCGCGGTCGCTGATGCACGCGGGGTCGCGGAGGGCGTTCATGTGACCTACAGAAGTTGTCGACTGCGCTGCCATTGGCGCGCAATCTGACCCCGTAAGGCCGCGCGTGAGTGCCCCCTTTCCCACGTGGAGTGCCGCGTTGACGGCCTGCGCAAGCCATTGCGGAGGGTCGCCAGATCGTCCTTCGTAGAACCACGTTCTGCCCGTCGCTCATATCGCCTTCGGCGCATCGTCGCCTTTAGCTGAAGCAGGCGGAAGTAAGATTGCGACGGGTCCGCCGGCGGAAGGCAGGCGGAAGGCGGCGGAAGCAGGAGCGAGGCGAGAACGGTTTTGGGTTCAAGGCCTCCCAGGTCCTTGCTCCCAGGTCGCCCGCAGGGGCCCAGAAATGATTGCGCTTTTTCGCGCGTCGCGGCCTGGGCCGGGCAGCTGCCCCTCTCAAAGGCTGCCCCGCGAGGGCGCGAAGATCGCGCCCTCGCGCAGTGACCCAGTTGCTCGCTCTTCGAGATCCCGAGCCGGCCGAGGCGTCGGCGTTGTGGGCGGCGCTGAGCGTCGGGCCGCCGGCTGCCTCGGCTCCGGCGCTGGCGGCGGCGCCCTTCGAGGGGCAGCGCTGCGCGCTGGCGAGGCAGCGCCCTCGCAGAGGCGTCGCGCCTCGCCCGCGCGGGTCGGCGGTGGTGCTCGGAGGAGAATTCGGCGATCGAGTCGCCGCTCGTCCAAGGGAGGCACTTGAGCACCGCCGCCGTGCCAGGGCCAGAGCCGTCCTGGGCCTCGGGGTGCTGCATGGGCCCTCCTTCTGTGCCTTCAGCGTTGTCCATAATTAGCCCTCATGCTGCCTCAGGCTCTGGGCGCCCATGGGGGCAGGGCACGGGCACGGGCAGGTGCTCACACCGATGCCCTTCCTCCGCTCTCGTCTCTCCTGGGCTTCCTGGGGGGGCCCTTGCTGCTACGGCCAGATCCGCCTCGGAATCCTGGTCGAAACGCGGCTGGGGAGAGGCCCAGGTAATTCTCGCAGAACCGGCGTCTCTCTGTGCCCCTAAGGTGCGGTTCGGCGCTGCCGTAATCGACCGCCCGCCGCCCCCGGCAGACCTGGAGGACGCGGTGCTCTGAAAGCAAAGTCGCGACTAGCGTCTGGAGAAGAGGGAAGGACATGAACCAGAGAAGCAGAAGCGAAGGCGAGGAGGGACAGCAGCAGGGAACGCGTGCGCGCCCATCTCACCGCCCTGGGCCGTGGGTGTCGCGGCTGGGACGCCAGCGCGTGTGCACCAGGAAGGGGCGGGCGAAAGGGAGGAGGAAGAGGAGGAGGAGGAGGAGGAGGAGGAAGAGGAGGAGGAAGAGGAGGAGAAGGAGGATGAGGAGGAGGAGGAGGAGGGAAGTACTCTGTTGGTGGGAAACCGAGTGAAAATCCTAAAGCGTGCCAAAACACCATTCTCAGGATCTCAAGGCCACGAGTTAACCAGACTGTTGTGTCTTGACGATCTTGAATCGTGCAAGAACGTCGTTCGTGGGACTTCAGCATCGCGAAGCAACGTGACTGCTGCGCACTGACAGTCCTGAATCGTTTCGCTACACCATGAGAAATCTTGATACTTGTATTTTTTGTCGAAACGAATGTGCGCGACGCTAAGGCGAGAGCCACATTTTGAAGAGGAGCCGCCTTCAAACAGTGAAGCTCTTACAATTTTTTAATGCGAATGTGCGCGGCGCTGAGGCGGGAGCCACATTTTGAACCGGAACTGCTTTCAATCCATGAAATTCTTGCAAATGTTTGAGGAAGGAATGTGCGCTGCACAGGCGAGAGCCTCATTTTGAAAACCACTGGCCCTCAAACCGTGAAGCTCTTGTAAGTTTTGAAACAAATTTGCGCGGTGCCAAGGCGAGCGCCCCACTTTGGAAACCACCTGCCCTCAATCCGTGTAGCTCTTGCACATGTTTGAAAAGAATGTGCGCGGCACTTGGACGAGAGCCACATTTTGGAAGCGACCCGCCCTACATCTGTAAAGCTGTTGGCAGTTTTTAGACTTCAGGCCCAGTAGTAGTAATAGTAGTAGTAGTAGTAGTAGTAGTAGTAGTAGTAGTAGTAGTAGTAGTAGTAGTAGTCGTAGTCGTAGTCGTAGTAGTAGTAAGTAGTAGTAAGTAGTAGTAGTAGTAGTAGTAGTAGTAGTAGTAGTAGTAGTAGTAGTAGTAGTCGTACTAGTATTAGTAGTAGTAGTAGTAGTAGTAGTAGTTAGTAGTAGTAGTATTATCAGTAGTAGTACTTTCAGTAGTAGTAGTAGTAGAGTAATAGTAGTAGTAGTAGTAGTAGTAGTAGTAGTAGTAGTAGTCGTCGTCGTGGTAGTAGTAGTAGTCGTAGTCGTAGTAGTAGTAGTAGTAGTAGTAGTAGTAGTAGTAGTAGTAGTAGTAGTAGTAGTAGTAGTAGGTAGTAGTAGTAGTAGTAGTAGTAGTAGTAGTAGTAGTAGTAGTAGTAGTAGTAGTAGTAGTAGTAGTAGTAGTAGTAGTAGTAGTCGTAGTAGTAGTAGTAGTAGTAGTAGTAGTAGTAGTAGTAGTAGTAGTAGTAGTAGTAGTAGTAGTAGTAGTAGTAGTAGTAGTAGTAGTAGTAGTAGTAGTAGTAGTAGTAGTAGTAGTAGTAGTAGTAGTAGTAGTAGTAGTAGTAGTAGTAGTAGTAGTAGTAGTAGTAGTAGTAGTAGTAGCAGAGAAGTCTTAGGCGGAACGCCCAGCCCTCCCTTCCGATTGGTCTCGGGGTACGACAGGGAGGAGTTGCTCATAAGGAACAGGAGCGAAGGAGGAGGAGGAGGAGGTGGTGGAGGAGGAGGAGGAGCAGGAGCAGGAGCAGGAGCAGGAGCGGGAGCAGGAGTAGGAGCAGGAGCAGGAGCAAGAGCAGCAAGTGGAAGAGGATGAGGAGCAGGAGCAGGAGGAGGAGGGGGGATGGCAAGGAAGAAGGGGATGAGGCGGTGGGAGGAGGTTGGGGGGCAGGAGGGCAACGGCAACGAGACGTTCGAGATCCGGTACCTGTCGGACGAGGTCGGCGGCGCCGCGCAGAAGGGGGGGCGGGGGCGGAGGGGGCATGGGGGCCTCTTGGGGATCGGAGGCTTCCATTGAAGAGTGAAGCACGGCATAAACATCAACTTTCAGAGGTCCGCGCGGATATCTTGGGTCGGCGTTGGACGTCCCCAGCGGCGCCTCTGGCGCAGCCCCTGGCTCGCTCAGCGCGCCAAGGGGTGCCCCGCGTCGTCCGTAGAAATCTGCGCGGACCTCCGAAAGGTTCTGCCCGTGCAGACCATCTGGCGCCTCGAAATCATCGAAGCGTTTTTACTGTCCTCATTTTTGCCTTGGAGGCCAGTTTCGGGCCTCGGGGCCGTCAACAGAACGGCTCGGGACGAGAAGCCGGCTCCGCGGAAGGGGTCAAGAGGCGTGGGGGCCCACGCATCGAACCCCCCCGTCTTTTTCGAAGGCTTCCCTCGCCCCCTCCCCAGCCGCCAGCGAGGAGCGCAGCTACTACGTCAAGTCCTGGCTGCTCATGGCGTCCCTGGAGGACAGGCCAGAGGTTGGAGGATCGAGGATCGGGACCTCCTGGGGGCTCGTGGTCCTCTGAGCCTCCTGGGGCCTCCGAGGGCCGCCAGAGAGCCCCAGAGACCTCCGTTGACCTTCGTGGGCCTCGGGAGGCCCATGCATCCTCCGATATGCTTTTTCGATCCGTGGCCCGAGAGCTCCCGACCCCTCCCTCAGGAGTAGTTTTGCGTCCCCGACCAATTTTTGGTGGTCCCTGGGCCCGAAGGCTGCCCCAAGATGGCCAAATGAAGGAGAAACGCCGGGATTGAACAAAACACATCTCCTGGGATATCGGGAGACCTCCAGAGACGGGGCCCGAGGGAGGTCTGCGGGGGTCTTGAGACGCCTTCGAAGGCTCTCCGATGGCCAGGTCCCTCTGCGCCAGCCAGATTCCGACTAGGGCCTCAACGCGCAGGCTCTGGTTCCTGGGTTGGCCTCCCGTGGGCCACGTTACGCTGTGCAGTCAAGGCGCTGAACCAAACACCACTTTTGGCTTGGGCGGGACTCCGGTTTTCGAGCTGCTCATTCAATCTAGGTCGGGAGAACTGTTCGTGGCCGAGGGCCGTCGTGGTCAGAAAAGCCAAACTCCGTTCCTTCTGTTATGAGTTCCCAGCCGTGCAGATTGCTATGCCAGTGCGAAATCGGCAACATTTTGAAACAGCGTGAATCTAGTACGAATCGAAAGTCCGAGGGGGGAAATAAGTAAGAGTCTAGAGTACGAGAAAAGTGCAATTTGAGCAAACTAATGTACACCCAGATGAGGGACACAACTCAGAATGACCATTCGTTGTTTTGAGTTTTTTTTGTAGTGGTGTGCTCGTGTTTTCGTATTTGTTTGTTGGTTTGTTTGTGTTTGTTTAGGTGGTTGTGTCTTCATGGTTTAGAAACAACTTCTTGCGCACGGAGGATACACACTCGCACATGTTCTGTTGTTTCACACTTCGGATGTGCTTTGATTGTTTCCATAGTTTTCACATTTAGGATGCGCATTCGTATTGTGCTCTGTGCATGTGTCGCACTTATTTCGTACTGTTCCTCGTAGTGGTTTCTCACGTGTTCGTATGTTTTCGTATTTTAGTTCACCCACATATTCGATTCCTAGTTGTTTTACATTCGCAGTTTCGATTCGTACTTGTGTTGCACTTGTACTATCGTTTATGCCATTTTGTCGGACTCGAACCTTCTCTTTTCCATCGAAATCGAAAGAATCGCCAGTCTGCACGGCGCGGGAACTTATAATCTTTACGGTCTCACGACGACTGTATGCCCTGACATCCGCCGATCTGCTTTTTCAACCCGCGGCCCCGCTTCCTCAGGGGTAGTGTTTCGGCCCGGATCTGTTTCGGGTGGCCCCAGGGTGCAATATCGGGCCCTCGGACGAGGCTAGGACGAGGATAAACCCGTTCCAGAGCGTTCCAGAACGCTCTCAGAGCGTTCCGCAACGCTTTGAGAAGGCAACGGCGCCCGAGGCATCCTCCAGAGCCGCCGCATCTCAGAGATTTCCGATACACTTCCGTCCAAACTTGCCCTCGTCCTGGCTTCGTCTTAGGCCCCAAGAGGCCGAGGTCGAGGGAAAACGCCGGGATGGCGCAAGCAGATCGTCGGAGATCTGGGTGGCCCTCGAGGGGGCCGGACTCGGCCCGGTGCTCCCCCCGGGGCTCTGCTCTTTATCCCGAGGCGTCGGGTGCGCCCTCGAGGGTGGAAGGTCATTCGCGCTTCGCGGGTCGGCTACGACTCCTCCTCGTCCTCCTCCTCCTCCTCTCCCGGGAGGCGGCGCGAGAGCGCGGAGTTGTTCGCGCTTCGCGCGCCGCGCAGCCCGAAGCTGAGGTCAGAGGCGCCCTCGAGTCGTGTTCTGACGGCCCCGGCAGAGCGGCGAGGCAGTCCTCTGGCGCGACCTTCTTGTCGAGGCGTTGAAGGTCTGGGTGGAAAGCGACCCCCTGGACCTCTCCAGGAGGGGGGCTGTCCACGATCCGACGAATCTAAGTCACCCGCGGGCGGCGCGAAGATAAGCGGCGCTTCGCGCCTCGCGGTCTGGGCCAGGGCGGCTGCCCGTAATTATCCAAGGGGGCGGCGCAAGGGTGGGAGGGCGCGAAGACAATCGCGCGTCGCGCATTGCGGGGCGCGATGCGCGAAGGTAGGTGACCTACTTCGGTCGATCCGATGGTGCGTGTCGATGTCCGGAATTACCTTGGCTTCAACTCGACCCGACTCGAGCGCCGCCCCACGGGTGACTGCCTTGCACCAGGGGCCCGACCGCCTCGACTTGGCGGGCGGTTCGGTCGACCTGCGATCGAGGGCAGCGCTTCGGGCAGCCATCTCCTTAATGGGGCCAGAGCAGATGATGTCGGAGGATCGCGCCGCGTCGCCGATGCATTGGCGACGCGGCGCGATTTGGAGCCCGTTGACCTCCCTCCCGTCGCCGATGCACCGCCGATGCATCGGCGACGCGGCAGGGTCTTCTGACCCGATCTGCTCCGGCCCAATTTGGGAGATCTCCAGCTTGGGGCGGCCACGGAGGAGAAGAACATGTCCGCAAGCGCCCTGGCGTTCCGCAACCAGCGCATGTACGCCGGGAGGAGCCGATTCGCCCTCGGCGTCTTCTTGGAGGACCGGCTGCAGGCTCTCGCCACCTGCGAGGAGCGCGCGGACATCGGTGAGTAAAGAAGGTGATCCTACCCTGCGGGCGTCCAGCGTCTGGAACAAAAATCCAGGGACGTCCCCCAAACTGTCGCAACACATGGCAGCGAACGCGGTTCCATGGAGGACAAATGATTCATACTGGACGGGACACGTAATTGCCAGGATGGAGCACTCCCAAGGAGCCCACGGCGGTGGTGGCAATTGCGCAGTTGGCAGTCCCACAGGGGGCGTGAGGTCTCGTCTGGATTTGCGTGGGGCGTAGCTCCAGTAGACCTCCCAGAGGACCACGAGAGTGACGGTAATTGCGCAAATGGCGGCCCCTCCAGGGAACACGAGGTCTCGTCTGGGTGCGCGTAGCGCGTAGCTCCGCCGGACCTCCCATACACCCAAGAGAGTGGCGACAGCTGCGCACTTAGCAGGCCGCCCCAGGGAGCGCGAGGTCCCGTCTGGATGCGCGTGGGGCGTGGCTCCGCTGGACATTCCAGGAGCCCGCGAAAGCGGAGACAGCTGCGCAGCTGGCGGCCCCCCCATCCCCAGGAGCGCGAGGAGCCCTCGGAATGCGCGTAGCGTGCAGCTCCGCTGGACCTTCGGGAGCCCGCGAAAGCGGCGAAAGTTTCGCAGTTGGCAGCCCCTCCAGGGAGCCGTGAGGGCAACCTGGAAGCAGGACGTAAGCGAGGGAGCAGCAGGAGGCAAGAGGCATGGGGATGGAAGCGGTAGAAGGAAGGACGGAGACCAACAGTGTTTCATCGTAAACAAGGACCCATCTCAAGGGAGGGTTGGTAACAAGACGGATTGCTCTGTACCGTTTTCGTCGTCTGGGGCCCCCTCGCGGTCGCAGAGCCGTCGAAAAACGACTGAGGCTGCAAAGCCGGCTCTGGGGAAATGGGACGGAATCGGGACTTCAGGGACCTTGTATTGAAAGAACCAGGACGTCGGATGTTTTGGGCCCGCGCTTCCCTTCTCCAGCTCTCTCACCCTTCATGTTCCCGACTCACTCCTCCCCCCCCTTCTGCCCTGAATTTTGAAGGCCCGACATCCGACGTCGTGAAAACATATGCACACCGCTGTGCAAACAGCACCAGAGCCCCCGACCTGACCTTCGCGTGGGACCTGTCGGGCCAGATCACTCGGTGGGGGCCCGAGGGCCCGAACAGGACCGAGAACGACAGTGCTTTTCCCGCGACGGCCAGACTCAAGGAACAAGCCTTGGCACAAACACAAACTTCTGGAGGTCCTCGCAGATTTCTTGGGTCGGCGCCAGGATCCCCATGGCGGCGCCCGTGCCAGGGCAGGGGGGGGCCGCCGCCGACCGAAGACATCCGCGCAGACCTCCGAAGGTGTACGTGCGTGCCGCTTTCACATCTTCTGCAGATGTCAGGGCAGGGGCACCGTCTTTGATCCCTGGACATCTCGGACCTCATGTCGTTTCTGTTCCCCGGGAGGGTCCTGCGATGTCTCTCGGTCCTGACGAAGCCCAGGCTGAAGACCCCAGCCGGCGAGCTGCTCGTGCGCGCCCTCGCCGAGCTGGCCAGGGCGACCAAGTGCAGAGCCGATTTCGAGCCGCTGAAGGGCACTTGCGCGCAGATCGTGGGACGCCATCTTTACATCCTGGCCAGACCGACCCTGCCCAGGCATCCAGCGCCTCGAAAAGATCGAGGCGGCCAGTTTTTTGCAATTCTTGGCTTCTGGGATTTGTCGCCTTTTTGGGCCTTTGGGAGCCGTGCTTGGGCTTCGGAATCATGAGAACATGCGACCTGGGATGACAAGCTAGCCTTAGGGACGAGGTCGAGAAAGAGAGAGGTCCGAGAGGCCCACCAATCGAGCAGATCGAAGCGCCCGAAAGTCTGGGTACGTCGCCGCGCCAATCCTGGCCAGGATCCGGTGTGCACTCCTCGCTGGCTGACGCCCAGGGAGCCGTGCTCATCGAGCCGGGGGGCCAGCTGGTGCCTTCTTGGGGTGGCGGCCGCGTGGGCGCGGGCGCGGGCGTTGAGAGGCTGAAGGCCCCAGCGGCAGCGAAAGAAGGACGTGGACGTGCATGTATCCACGTGGGTGGGTTTCGGAATTCTGCATTGCGCCAACGTTCGTGACACGAGGCTGGCCTCGCGGACGGGGAGGCCGTATTCACGTACGTGGCTGGGCGCGTACGTTTTTTTCCCAACCATCCTGTGGTGTTGGGTCCTCGTTTTGAAGAGACGTCGCCCCGCGTTCTCCTCTCCTCTCCTCTCCTCTCCTCTCCTCCTCCCTCTCCTCTCTCCCTCCTCTCCTCTCCTCTCCTCCTCTCCTCTCCTCTCCTCTCCTCTCCTCTCCTCTCCTCTCCTCTCCTCCTCCCCTCTTCCTTCCTGCCTCCTCCATTTCGGCACACCCCTCACACGTTTCGTGGCCCCATAGGGAGCCCACCGAAGGCCCCAGTGCTGCCGCCCGCATGCGTCACGCACACCCATTCGGCACACCCCTCACACGTTTCGCCCCAGCCCCACCGAAGGCCCCAGGTCACACGTTTCGTGGCCCCATAGGGAGCCCACCGAAGGCCCCAGTGCTGCCGCCCGCATGCGTCACGCACACCCAATTCGGCACACCCCTCACACGTTTCGTGGCCCCATAGGGAGCTCCACCGAAGGCCCCAGTGCTGCCGCCCGCATGCGTCACGCACACCCAATTCGGCACACCCCTCACACGTTTCGTGGCCCCATAGGGAGCTCCACCGAAGGCCCCAGTGCTGCCGCCCGCATGCGTCACGCACACCCAATTCGGCACACCCCTCACACGTTTCGTGGCCCCATAGGGAGCTCCACCGAAGGCCCCAGTGGCGGCGCTCACATGCGCATGCGTCCCGCACACCCATTTCGGCACATCCCTGACAGGTTTCGTGGCCCCATCATCCACCGGAGGCCCCAGTGGCGGCGCTCACATGCGTCACCCACACCCACCCAATTCGGCACACCCCTCACACGTTTCGTGGCCCCATAGGGAGCTCCACCGAAGGCCCCAGCGGCCGCGCTCACATGCGTCCCCGCCACCCATCCCGGCACGCCCCTCACAACAACAGGTTTCGTGGCCCCATAGGGAGCTCCACCGAAGGCCCCAGTGGCACCGCCCGCATGCGTCACCACCCGCACCCAATTCGGCACACCCCTCACACGTTTCGTGGCCCCATAGGGAGCTGCACCGAAGGCCCCAGTGGCGGCGCTCACATGCGTCCCCGCCACACATCCCAGTACACCCCTCACGCGCTTCGTGGCCCCATAGGGAGCTCCACCGAAGGCCCCAGTAGCGGCGCTTACATGCGTCTCCGCCACCCATCCCGGCCCCCCCCCCGCAGCAGCATCATGTTTCGGGGACCCATAGGGAGCTCCACTGGAGGCCCGAGTGGCGGCCCTCACATGCGTTTCCGCCACCCATGTCGGCACGCCCCGCGCGTGTTTCATGTCCCCATAGGGAGCTTCGCCGAATGCCCCAGCGGCATCCATCTCGGCACACCCCTCACACGTTCCGTAGTCCTATGGGGAGTTCCACTGAAGATGAAACCCGCAGCTGCGGAACTGACAACTGCATATGGTTGGGTTCTTCGCCAGGCTACTTTGGGCTCCCCTCGGGGATGGGTCCGGGTCCAGATCGGACTGTTGCCACGCGGTCACGGAGAGGCCGGAGCCTTCGCCAGCAGGAGTTTTTTGCCGCAGGTGGGTGCTCGGGCTCGTTCCGTCGAGCTTTCTAACCATCTATTAACGGCGTGGGCTCCCATGGGCTCTTGGCCCCATCCCTAGGGTCAGATTTTCGCCGCCAGGAGTCTCCTGACGGTCCCCGAGGCGCGAAGCGGGGCCCCAAGGCCCAAGCTTGGGAGAGGCAGCCCAGTCGTGATTCCGACGCGGCACCTGGAGGTCTGGCCCTCCTCCCCCAAAGCTGGGCCTCGGGCACTTCCCGGGGCGCACTCCAGCCAGGATGTCGAGGCGAAGTCCAGCCATGGCCACGAGGGCACTCCGAGAGGCCCCAAAGGGTCTCAAAGAGTGCAAAAGCCTCGAACCTCGATCCGGGTTTCGGGGAGACCGCAATGGGGGATGGAAAGAGCGGTGACGAAAGCCACTTCGAACAGGACTCGATGCCCGTGTCGCCGCGGGCGCTGTCCGTTTGAGGCAAAAAGTCGCCTGCCCAACAGCGGCCGCTGACGATTTTAGGAGCGTGTTTCTTTGTTGCTTGGAGCACACTGGGCGTTATGGCCCCCAGCGCCCCCCCCTATAACGTAACGCCCCTTCCCCCCGGCACTGCCGTCGTGTGCATTGGGATCCGCATAGGCGTCCGCATAGGAATCCGCATAGGGGTCTGGTCCGCAGTCGTCTTCGTCGTCGTCGTCGTCGTCGTCGTCGTCGTGGTTGTCGTCGTTGTCGCTCGTCGCTCGTCGCCCGTCGCTCATCGTCGTCGTGCGCGCGGACGCGGCTGGAGTCTGTTTTTTTATTCTGGGCTGATGACGGCCATCGTCGGGGGGGCGATGCCGTCACGTTTCGCGCCAGCGGCGTTTGGGAAAACCTAGGAATGATCGAGGACGGGTAGCAGCAGCATGTCGGTGGCGATCTGCACCACAGTGTCTGTGTACACCGCAGTACCTGTGTGCACCACAGCGCCTGTGTACATCACGCCGCCTACGTACACCACAACAGCCGCGTGCAACACATTGCCAGTGTGTGTGCCACAGTGCCTGCGGGCACCACAGCGCTTGTGTACACCACAGCGCTTGCGTACACCACATCAGCCGAGTGCAACACAGCACCAGTGTACACCACAGTGCTCGCGTGCACTACAGCGCCTGTGCACACCACGGCGCCGTGTGCACAACAGCAACCGTGTGCAGCAGAGCACCACTGTTGCATGTAGAATTCAGAAGGATTCCTTGTGACAAAACGGAGCGCCTGTGGCTTCTACAGAAAAACATTGTTTTATATAGGATTTGGAAAAGAACCCTTCTGGAAAAATGAGCTCCGCCGGAATCTACGAGTCCTCCCGAGTCCTCCCGCATCATCCTCACTCCTCCCATCTGCGTCCAGGAGGCTCCAGCAGAATTGGCCGTCCAAGAACCAACTGGACTGATTCAATCGACCATTCTGCGGTGCAACCTGAGATGCGCACGTGCGCTGTAGCGCGGACCCGCACGACAGGGGGGAAGGTTGAGGGAGGAGGAGGAGGAGGAGGAGGAGGCGGAGGAGGAGGAAGCGGAGGAAGAGGAGGAGGAGGAGGAGGAGGAGGAAGAGGTGGAAATGGAAGTGGAGGCGCAGGAGGGGGAGCAGGGAATAACGTCGCATTATTGTAGTGGCCTCTGGCCAGTGCCGCCGATCCGGGGCGCTCCTGATGATGATGATGATGATGATGATGATGATGATGATGATGATGATGATGATGATGGTGATGATGATGATGATGATGATGATGATGATGATGATGATGGTGGTGGTGGTGGTGGTGGTGTGGTGGTGATGATGATGATGATGATGATGATGATGCTGCTGATAAGGATGATGATGAAGATAAAGATGATGCTGCTGCTGCTGATGATGCTGATGCTGATGATGATGATGATGATTATGATGATGATGGTGTGTGATGATGATGATGATGATGATGATGATGAATGATGATGATGATGGTGGTGGTGATGATGATGACGTGATGATGATGCTGCTGATGATGATACTGATGTGAGGATGGTCCCCCCCCCCCACCCCCCCTCTCTCCTGTCCCCCCCCCCCTCTCTCCTTCCCCCCCCCTCTCTCCTTTCCCCCCCCCTCTCTCCCCCCCCCCTCTTTCCTGTCCACCCCCCCCACTCTCCCCACGCCCCTCTCTCCTGTCCCCCCCCCCTCTCCTGCCCCCCCCCTCTCTCCTGTTCCCCTCCCCCCTCTCTCCTTTCCCCCCCCCCCCCTCTCTCCTGTCCCCCCCCCCCCTCCTGTCCCCCCCCCTCCTCTCCTGTCCCCCCCCCTCTCTCCTGTCCCCCCCCCTCTCTCCTGTCCCTCCCCCCTTCTCTCCTGTGCCCCCCCCTTTTTCCTCCCCCCCCCCCCAGCAAGCGAGCTCCACCAAGCAATCAAACAACTCAAGAACGGCAGGTGCAGCGACACCACTGGGCTCACGGCAGAATTGCTCAAAGCAGGAGGCACCACCTTACAATGCCATCTACTTCGGTTATACAACGATCTATCAAGCCTGATCGCCCTTCGCCAGACCAGTGGAAGAGCACCACCATCACTGTAATGCACAAGTCTGGTGACCCCAAACAACCGGGCAATTCAAGACCAATTGCCATCATCCCATCATCCCTCTGCTGTATCAGCTGATGTCTCGCCTCCTTTGCAACCGGCTCAGCGTCTTGTTCGACGCGCAGCAATGTCCAGACCAAGCAGGTTTCCGCAAGAACTACTGCACAGAGGACCACTTGTTCACCACAACGATGCTTCATGAGAGCTCTCACGAATGGCAGCTGCCATTCTGGGCCGCCGCAATCGATTTCAAGAAAGCGTTTGATTGCATTGACCATGACCGTATGTGGGACGCTCAGCGACAGCAACATGTACCTCCCGCCTACATCACCTTCCTGCAACACTTATATAGCACCCAAGCTGGTACAGTTCGGACGGATACCAACAGCAGAGCCTTCAATATCGAACAGGGCGTTAAACAGGGTGACCCGCTGATCTCTTTCCTTTTCAACGCCGTCGTAGAGCACGTGCTCAGACAAGCGAAACCTGTTTGGTTGCGAAGGGGATTCGGGATCCACCTTGGCGTTTCAGCACAAGCGCGGATTATAAATCAGCGTTTCGCCGACGGCGCGATGTTGTACGCCACCAGCCTAAGACAGCTCACCTGCTTACTTCGCGACGTACAAACCCACGCAGCTAAATGTGGTGTGTTGCTACAGTCAGAAACAACGAAGATCCTTACGAACATTAGCCGGAGAGGGAGAAGAACAATCACCCATGCCGACATCGACGGCGACATCATCAGCATCCTACATTCCAGCCGCGGAACGAAGTACTTTGGAAGAAACTTCACTTTTCACGAATTTCATGACGCAGAACTGCACGACAGGATTGCCGCAGGGTGGGCCCGCTTCAATCAGCTTCGTTACGGATTGACCGACAAACGCTTCCCGCTCCATAGTAGATTGAGGTTGTTCAATGGCACTGACACGCCATCCGTGTTGTACGGCTGCTCATCCTGGATTCTGACGAAAGAGATGCTTCTTATTCTCAGGCGCGTCCAACGGAAAATGCTCAGGCTTGTCACGGGAGTGCCGCGGAGACGCAACGAGCGACACCAGCACGCGCCCGACACCTCCGACGACGACCGCCACCACAACATGACCGACGCCGACACAGCAAACAACCCGAACTACACAGCCAGCATCAGCGACGAGAGGAATGATGACGGAAAGGATCCATGGGCCGACTACATTCGACGAGCCACGCGCGAAACCACGGACCATGCTTCCCGAACCCAAACGGAATAATGGGTTGTTCTATATTTCAAATGGAAATGGAAGTGGGCATCCCGTGTGGCGACACACGATTGTGACAGGTGGACTTTCTTAGCTGCCTCATGGGAACCACGCTCACTGGACCCGCGCCCAGCGCACCGGCGGCACGGAGGTCAACGAATGCGATGGGCAGACGACATCGTGCACTTCTTACGCGCCAAGGGCAGATGACCAGGAACACACAACCAATGGTTACCAATTGCAGCATATCAACAGTCATGGAGGGATCTAGAATATGATTTTATACAATACGCCTACGCACACTACAACCTATAGGATCTGGAATGCTTCCCCGACTCCAGCGTTACGTGTTCTGCACATTCTGGTCGTTTCTCCGACCCCTGTTCGCACCTTTCCGAGTCGGGTTCCCATCCATCTTTCCGGCTCCGGCTCCGACTCCTGCCCCCAACACGTCTCCTGACACCTGAGGGCTCCGGCCCCCCCGCGCCGCCTTATGAGGGCCGGTCCCGCTGGACCGAACTCGCGCGCTCGCCTCGCCTCGCCTCGCCTCGCCTCGCCTCGCCTCGCCTCGCCCCTCTCTCTCCTTCCCCTCCCCCTCTGTCCTGTTCCCCCCCCCCTCTCTCCTGTCCACAATTACACAATATGAATACTACTCTCCCACTTCCCCTGATGGCGTCCGGAAGATATTCGGCACCCCCCCGCGTACTGTTTTTTACACACAGGATTCCCCGGAGTTGGGTTTTCGCTTGTGTTTTTTTCTAAAATGCTGCTCTCGCTGAGGCGCTGGCCTAATTTTCGGGCTCCCGCTCCTTCCGAATCGTGTTCCCGCTGCAGCGCTGGCCTCATTTCCGCGCTCCCGCTCGTTCCGAATCGTGCTCCCGCTGCAGCGCTGGCCCAATTTCTGCGCCTCTCGTTGTTCCAAAACGTGCTCCCGCTGCAGCGCCGACGTTTTCGATTCTTTTTAAGAAGCCCCAAATCTAGAAAATGATCCCCGGCAAAAACATTGGAGGTGATTACACATCCGGTGTCGATTCGTTGATTTTTGGGGCCGCAGAAAGCCCCCCCCCCCCTTTGGGCGGCGTCCCGTCTTCGTCGCCGGTCGTCCTCATCGTCGTCGTCGTCGTCGTCGCCGCCGTCGTCGTCGTCGTCGTCGTGGTTGTCGTCGTCGTCGTCGTCTTCGTCGTCGTCGTCGTCTTCGTTTTCATCGCGCCGTCGTCCTCCACCTTTCCCTCTTAGGTAACAGGGTCAGATGCGAAGCCCGATTCGGTGAGAGGACAATGAAGTAACTCAATGGGAATGGATGGGAGGGAGGGGTAGGATGTCAGATGTTGACGCGAGCGCACCTAGCTTGACTCCCCCCCCTCTACCCCCCCCTCTCTCCTGTCCCCCCCCCCTTTCTCCTGGGGGTTGGCAAGGGGGGGGGGGGGGGCGAACATTGAATTCGTCAGTTAATTACGTCCCTCCCCCCTCCCCCCCTCCCAAGAAGAGCTAAAGCCCATGCTGAAGCAAAGCTTCAGCTTAGACTTCTTAAACTCACACGCCGGATCGGCGGGTATTATCAGCAGTTCCCTGGCGTGGTGTTCAGCTGCCCGCAGCTGATCCTCACCAGTATGTTCCGTCTACTTGTCCTGTGCACGCAGGCGGCGTGGTGTACATCAGCGCTGCGTTGCACGCGGATGTTGTGGTGTAGACAAGCGCTTTGGTGTGCACAGGCGCTGCGGGCACGCAAGCGTTGTGGTTTACACAGGCGCTGTGTCGCACATGGTTGCTGCGGTGTACACATTCGCACATTCGCTGTGGTGTACACCGGCGCTGTGATGCACGCAAGCACTGTGGTGTACACGTGCGCTGCGTTGCACACGGCTGTTGCGGTGTACGCAGGCGGTGTGGTGTACACGCGCGGTGTGGTGCACGCGAGCATTGTGGTGTACACAGGGGCTGTGGGGCAAATCGCCGCCTATATGCTGCTCCGAGTTAGCCCTGGTCATCTCTAGGATTCCTGGACGCCGCCGGCGCGGAACGTGACGTCTTCTGGTGGGGGGGGGGGCGGGGCCGATGACGGCCGCTATCCCGGAAATTGGCAAAAACGAGCTCCTGTGGTGCTGGAACCACACGCGGGGCGGCGGGGGGGGCGTTACGTTATACCCCCCCCCGCCCCCCCCCAGAACGCCCGCCGAAAGTAAAAAAAACACGCTCTAGGCAACAATTGCTATCGGGCGTCGTGTCCTTTTTTCTTGGTCACCCGCGGGGTCGCAACGATTATCGCGCTTCGCGCGTCGCGGGTTATGGGGCCTAGACTTCGGGCCTGCCCGTGGTCAGATGGCGCCCCCCGAGCAGAGGTACTACGTCGTCGGCACTGCACTGGCCAGGTCCTCCTAAGGAGATTTTCGGCCCCCCGCGCGGGCCCTGCCCCCACGCGCGCGAGGCTGCGGAACGAGCGCGCGCGGCGCGCGTGGCGCCTCCCTCTCTCTCCCTCCCCCTCTGTCCCCTCGAAGGAGAAAAAAGCATACATGTAAGCTTTCGAGGGTCCGCGTGGATTTCTCGAATCGGCGCCAGGCCCTCCTGGCGGCGCCTTTGGCGCCGACCAGGAAATCCACGCGAAACTCCGACAGTTTACGTTTATTCAGTGTTGTCTCATTCGTTCTCTCCCTCTCTCTCTCTCTCCCTCTCCTAATGTTTTGCTTATATACGTATATACATATATATGTGTATATATATATATATGTATGCATGTATGTATGTATGTATGTATGTGTGTATGTATGTATGTATGTATGTATGTATGTATGCATGCATGCATGCATGTATGTATGTATGTATGTATGTATGTATGTATGTATGTATGTATGCATGCATGCATGTATGTATGTATGCATGTATGTATGTATGTATGTATGCGTATATGTATGTATGTATATATATATATATATATATATATATATACCAGGCCACAGGGCCGGGGGCCTCTCTGGCCGGCGCCGCAACCCTCCATGGGGGGATCGAGGTCCGTTTTTCCTGTTTTTTACAAGGTTTCGGCGTCCCAGGCCTCGGGGACCGCAGCGACGGCCCCAGACCTCTTCAAGACCTTCGGAGACAATTCTAAGATCCTTCAGCAGAGGCCCCATGCAGCTCCCAGGCCAGCCGAAGAAAGCCCCAAGACGGCTCCAGAGGCGGCTGCCAGCTCTCATTTTCCTTGTATGTTTAAATTGTTTCGGCGTCCCGGGCCTCGGAGGCCGCAGCGACGGCCTCCTACCTCTTCAAGACGCCCCCTACAGGTCCCGAGCCAGCCAATGAGCGCCCCAAGACGGCTCCGAGAGCAGCTCCCAGCTTACATTTTCCTTGTGTTTTTACACCATTTTGGCGTCCTGTGCCTCGGAGGCCGCAGAGACGGCCACAGACCTCTTGATGACCTTTGGAGACCACTCCAGGACCATTCCCCGGAGGCATCTTGCAGGTCCCAGGCCAGCCAAAGACCCCGAGACGGCTCCGGGAGCGGCTGCCAGATCTCATTTTCCCTGTGTTTCTACAGCGTTTCGAGGTCCCCCCATCGGAGGCCGCAGCGAAGGCCCCAGACCTCTTGAAGGCCTTCGGACAGAGCTCCAAGACCCTTCCCCCGAGGCCTCCTACAAGTCCCAGGCCAGCCCACGAGAGCCCCAAGACGGCTCCAGGAGCGGCCCCAGCTCGGCGAGGGAGAGCAGGCCCCCGCGTGCTTGCGGCTGCCCGCGGAGGAGGACGAGGACGAGGAGGAAACAATGGAGGAAGAGGAGAAAGAGGGGGGCGCCGGAAAAGGAGCAGTTAGGAAAGAGGAAGAGGCAGGAGGTCGGAGCGAGGAGGAAAGAGTGGGAGGGAGGAAGAGGGAGGGAGCAGGGAGGAGTAAGGAGGAGGAGGAGGAGGAGGAGGAGGAGGAGGAGGAGGTAGATCATGCCCTCCGCGCACGCTTGCTGTGATGCCATGTTCTGACGTGCTCCGGACGGACCGTTCTGGAGCACGTCAATATGATGTTTCCTGCTCCCCCACCTCGACCTTCTCCTCCTCCTTTGTGCCTCCTTCTCTTCTTCCCCCTCCTCCTCCACCTCCTCCTCCTCCTTCGTCACCTCGCCGTCCTCTTGCTGCTCCTGCTCCTGCTCCCCCCTGCTCCCGTCTCCTTCCTCCCCCCAAGAGGCCCGAGAGGCCTCAAAACTATTTCAAGATGCGCCCGATACGCATGCCAAGAAAGTCCAACAGGTACCCAACAAACCCTGAAGACCCCGAAAACGCACTCTCCAAAACAACCCGATGACGACAACGACGACAGCGACCGCGGCGACGGCGACGATGACGAGGCCACCCAAAGACCGCGGCGACGGCGACGATGACGAGGCCACCCAAAGAATCCAAGGGGGCTCCTCGAAACCTCCCACGTGAATTGGAAGAGGCACAATCCGTCCCATTCCCACAAAGCCCCCAGACGCTCCTCCATCCTCGAGGGTCCGGCGCAACTTGGCATAGGACGACGACACCGGCGACGGCGGCCGCGACGGCGGCGCCGACGGCGGCAGCGTGACACTCTCCCCGATTTCCGACCCCACTTATTGTGCTTCCGTGAGCCCCAAGCCGAAGCGGGTTTCTCGAGGCCAATATTGCCGCCAGGGGCGTACCGCTCATGGTTGAAACTTCCGCACTCCCCCAGGGTAACCCGAGGCGCCCCCACAGCCGCGGGAAGCGGTCAAGGGAGGGCGCCCGATGCGCGCCGTTCAAGGTTGAAATTTCCGCATCTTCTTCAGGGTGACCCGAAGCGCCCCCCCCCGGCCGCGGGAAGCGGTCAAGGGGGGGCGCCCGGGCGGGCAGAGGTTGAAACCTCCGCATCCTCCCCAGGATGACCCGAGGCGCCCCCCTGGCCGCGGGAAGCGGTCAAGGGGGGTCGACCGGGGCGGGCTTCAAGGTTGACACGCCCCCCCGGCCGCGGGAAGCGGTCAAGGGGGCGCGCCCAGGGCGGCCAGAGTGACCCGAGGCGCCCCCCCCCGGCCGCGGGAAGCGGTCAAGGGGGGGCGATTGGAGCGGGCCGTTCAAGGTTGAAATCTCCGCATTCTCCCCAGGGTGACCCGAGGCGCCCCCCCGGCCGCGGGAAGCGGTCAAGGGGGGGCGCCCGGGGCGGGCCGTTCAAGGTTGAAACCTCCGCATCCTCCCCAGGATGACCCGAGGCGCCTGAGCCACGAACACGATGCCGTGCCACTTCCAGCCGCCGTCCCACCGCTCCCCACTGACGGCTGGTCGCAGAACGCCGTTCCGCGCCCACTCGTTGGCACGCCCGTGGTCCTGCCAGCCTCATTCGGAGGTTCGCCACGAGCGCTGCACCAACTTTACCTCGACGCCATGGCCCTCGTCGCAGCGAAAGGGCGGCCAGATCTCTTCATCGCGGCAACGGCAAACCCACATTGGAAGGATATTAAAACCAACCTGCGCCCAAGCGAAACAGCTGCCAACAGACCAGATCTGGTTGCCCGTGTTTTCCATTGCAAGATGAAGCGGCTACTGCGTGAGCTAACCGTGAAGCATGTGCTAGGAAAAACGGTTGCGTTCACATGGGTCGTCGAATTCCAAAAGCGCGGGCTGCCACGCGCACATCCTGGTGATCCTCGCAGAGGCTGACAAGCCTCGTACGTCGGCCGATGTTGATCAAGTCGTGTCTGCCGAGATTCCGGACCCAACGCTGCATCCTAAGCTGTACGAGCTCGTGGAGCGCCACACGGTACACGGAAACTGCGGAGCCTTCAACCCTCTGTGTCCTTGTATGAAGGACGGCCTCTGCACGAAACGATACCCGAAACGATTCCGGCCCGTGACCAACGTGAACGTGAATGGATACCCGGAGTACCGACGCAGAGAAACGCATCCATTCCACACAGTCAAGAATGGGATATTAGATAGGTCCCCTACAACGCCTACCTGTTGGAACTCATGGATTGCCACATAAACGTGGAAGTCTGCACCTCGCTGCGCCCAATCAAGTACCTCTGTAAATACACTTATAGAGGACCTGATCGAGCCTGCTTGGAGCATGCGCGCAACGAGGTCCATGTTCTTCGATTGCAGGTACGTGGGAACCCCCGAAGTTTCCTGGCGCCTCATGGGCTTCCCTATGCACGGCCGCAGCCACCAAGTCGAGCGGTTGCCTGTGCATCTTCCTCTGGAACAGGGCGTGCAGTTCCGCAGCGGGCGAGAGATGGCAGCCGCGAGCGCCGCCTTGGCAAGAAGGACAAAACTCGAAATATGGCTTGCGGTCAGCGCCGAAACCTCCTCAAATCCTGATCTGCCAGACCGCAACCTCATCCTCGCCACGAGATACCCTCAGCTGTCGCGGCACTTCAGGTGGGACTCGAAACGCACGCAGTGGGTCAGACGCAGACGTCGAGCGAGAGGGGACGCTGTCATCGGCCGCATGTCATATCCATTGTGGCTTCCGCCATGTCCGCCGCACCATTGGCACGCACCCGCCATGTCGTCGCGCCTGTTGCACACGCGGCACGTGCTCCGGAACGAGGTGTCCGGAGCACGTTCCGCGTGCGCCATGCAATTCGATGTCCTGAGGCTCTGCACGACCTGCTGAGCCGTGTGCATCGGCGCACACGCCACCCAGTGCAAACCACAGTTCACACAGGTCATGCCAGCAACAGTTGGCTCGCGGATGTGAAGCCCCAAGCAGGCGAGCAGTACTATTTGCGGCTGCTCTTGCGGAGCGTCTCAGGCAGCGAAGCAACCTCGTGGGAACACCTGGCTCGATCCACCGACGACCGCGCGCCGCCGTCCTTCCAGGGCCACGCGCGACTGCTTGGGCTTCTTGCAGACGACGCCGAAGCTCTCAACGCATTGACAGAGGCATGCCGCATCGTTCGAAGCCTCTCACGCATCTGCGAGATGTTTGCGCAATTCCTGGTGTGGATGGGCATCAACGATAAAGCTGCTTTTTGGACGTCCTTCCTCCTGCTCCTAAGTGAACGCCATCAGACGACGGATTCCTCGACCGCCTACCGAGCCGTGGGCGAACACTTGGCCATGCGCGGGTGCTTCATGTCGGATTTCGCCGTGCCACCGCCGTCGCCCAATGCTGCATTTCCGCCTGCGGAGCGCGCCGCCCAAGAGTATGCCAGAGAGCTGCGTTCACCAGAAGAGATCTGCAAAGAAATGGATGCGTTCGACAGCCTTTCTCTGAACGACGATCAACAGGCCATCTTCGACTTCGCGCGTGATCGCGTCGACGGCTGCAAGGGCGACGCTGCTGCGGACGTGACCTACATCGACGGCCCTGCAGGAAGGGGCGAGACGCATGTGTACAAGCAAATCCTCCACTACGTACGCATGACCGGCCGTGTCGCACTTGCAGTCGCGATGTCCGGCGTCGCCGCTTTGCTACTCCCTGGCGGTCGGACGGCGCATTCCCGGTTGCCTGTTCCTATTCCCTTGGAAGGATACAAGGCCAACGTGAAGCCTCAATATGCTGCAGCACGGCTTATACGAGATGCAGCCGTCATTATTTGGGACGAAGCCTCCACAGCATCCCGTGCCATGTTCGAAGCTGTCGACTCTTGCCTCCGGGAACGCTTCCACGACCAACGGCCTTTTGGGGGGAAGGCTGTCGCGCTCGGCGGCGACTTTCGACAAGCCCCGCCCGTGCTTCGGTGCATCGGACGAGACGCTGTGTTCAGCCACACCTTGGCCGCCCTGCCTTGGTGGGATTCGCCCCATGTGCGAAAATTTCGCCTGCGTCGCAGCGCGCGCGCGGACCTCGACTATGCGTTCGCAGCCTTTTGTTTACGCGTGGGAGGCGGCGACTGCGACGGCCCCCCGCCCCCCCGCGTCGACGCCCCTCTTGACGTTCTCGCGCCCCCCGACTGGGCACCGCCGGCCATGATGGACTGGGTTTACGAGGGATTCGACCAGGCCGCCCCCGCTCAGTGGCACCAGTGCTATGCCGCTCGCGCCGCTGTCACGCCGACGAACGAAGCTGCGGATTACCTCGATGGCCTCGCGCGCGAGAGACTGCCCGCGGACGCCGAACTCGCGCCCCGCAGCCGCGACGCCGCTTGCGCCGAAGTCGACCGCGGGGACACCTGCACGCCGGAGTTCTTGCGCGGTATCCAGACTGCTGGCTTACCTCCTCACGAGCTGCGCTTGCGCCATGGCTCTCTCGCCATCCTCCTGCGAAATTCTGCGCCGCGCCGAGGCCCCTGTAACGGCGCCCGTCTCGTCGTCGAACGGAGGCGTTCTTATTTCCTCGTCTGCCGCATCGTCGCGGGCCCTTTCGCTGGCAATGTTGAGCTGATGCCGCGGATCACTTGCGATTCTTGCGGCGACTGCGAGTTGCCTTTTGCGCTGAGACGCCGCCAGTTCCCAGTGAAGCCTGCCCGGGCGATCGCAACGCACAAGTCGCAGGGGCAATCCTTGCAGGGGCGCCTGGGCATCTATCTCCCGAGCCCGGCGTTCGCGCACGGGCAACTTTACGTCGCCTTGTCGCGAGGCGGAAGCTTCGGAACTACCATGCTGTTTGCGGAAAACACGCGCACATGGGAACGAGCCGTCGTCGAAGCCACAACCGCCCAGCCAGCGAGAGTCTTCGCGTGCAACGTCGTCGACGCCTCTTTATTTCGAGTGGCCCATGGAGGTGCCTCCTGCGCCGAGAGGCCGTGGATATGGTTGCGCCCCTGCCCACGACCTCTCGTTCGCGCCGATAGGGCGCCGTTACTAGACCAGAGGGGCCCGCCCTAGGGAAAGGGACCCCGGGGCGCCGAGAGGCCGTGGATATGGTTGCGCCCCTGCCCACGACCTCTCGTTCGCGCCGAGGGGGCGCTGTTTCTAGACCCTTACGGGACCCCGGAGCGCCGAGAGGAAGGGTTCGCATGCCGTCATCGTCAGCTCCATCCCGGCCCCGCAGCATGTCCCAATCACTTGCTCGGTTTTGCTGGGCACATGTGTTCGTTCATCGCTTGTTCGGCTAATCTCTGCGATTGTTGGGTTCGGCGAAGCAGTCATTTGTTCGGACCGTTGTTCGACGAATCGCGGCTACTCACCGGGTTCGGCATGTGTTCGTACTGTTCGGCTGTAGTCTCAGTGTTCGTCTTGTGTTTGCATGTGTTCGGGCATGCGCTTATCTGCGCCCCTGCTTCGCCTCTTGGCGAGGATGCTGCGTTCGCCCCAAGGTCTTTCGCAGGGATCTCAAGACAGAGTTCTTCTCCCGCAAATTGTACTTTGGTGTTTTCCGCAGCCCTGGGGATCTGGGTTCAGCCCTGGATGACAGTTTCGGGCCTTGGGACCTCCAACATTTGTTTGGGGGCCCGAACAGTTTATGTTGTTGGTTTTCGCAGCCCCGCTGGTTGGGCGCAGCGCTGGAGGACGTTTTCGGGCGAGGAAGCCTCCAGAAAAAAATGCCTGGGCCCCGAACCGTTTTTTGTTGTTTGGTTTTGTTTTTCTTTTGTGTTTCTTTTGTTTTTCTTTTCTTTTCGCATCCCCCAGGGCCGGGGCCTAGCCCTGGATGCCATGTTTGGGCTTGGGGAAACGCAAAACCACTTTTCGAGTCCCGCAACATGTGTGTTGGTGCTTTTACAAGCCCCAGGGGTCGGGGCCCAGCCCTGGAGGACGCCTGCGGGCTGGTGAACCTCTTGCGCGACTTGTTCGGGCCCCGCAAAGTTTATTCTGGTGTTTTTCGCAGCCTCGTTGGTTTGGCCCAGTCCTGGAGGACGGTTTCGGGTCTGGGGGCCTCCAGACAAAACATCGGGCCCCGAACAGTTAAGTTTGGTGCTGTCCGCATCCCCGAAGGTCGGGGCCCAGCCCTGGAGGACATTTTCGGGCTCGGGGATACCCGACACAATTTTCGGGCACCGAAATGCAGGTTGGTGCTTTTCGCAGCCCCAGGGGTCGGGGCCCAGCACTGGAGGACGCTGTCGAGCCTGGGGACTCCTAAAAACATTCTAGGGCCCCGAGAAGTTTATTGGTGTGCTTTTCGCGGCCTCGTGAGTTGGGCCTGGCCCTGGATGACATTTTCGGGCCTGCGACCAAGGAGCCACAACTCGTGTATATCTCTCAGCTTCAGCTAAAAGAGCTGCGGCTGTCAAGGAAGACGACCTCTCGACGAGGGCAGAAATGCACACCAATCCGGCACACTAATCCAAAGCTTTGTACAGCGAATTCAAACTATGGTGTGGTAACAAATCTGTCAAGCTGTAACACATCAGCGATGCTACTCATATCATGACCTTTTTAGATATGTGTACAACAAGTGGAACAAGTGGACGTTTGTCAAACCTGACAACAGCGAAACGGAACTAACAATGCGACTACGCCTTGTCCTTCGTGGCTTTATGAATGTCGAAGCATTCGACGTAGAAGGCTACTCAGGCACAGCTCGCCGACCAAACCAGAGCTTGCTCGCCAGCGCGGCCGCGCGCAAGAAACAATGGATCATAGCATCCATGGACATCGATAAGGCTTTCTTGAAAGGTCTGGCCCATCGTGAGAGAGGAAGAGCGCATTGTTTGCTTTATTCTCCCACCGCTTTCAGCCTTGGTGCTACGCGCATTGCCCGGTGTCTCGTCCTATGACGAGCCAAGGCGCTGTCTACAGTGCCTTGAGCCAGGCACAGGCACCAAAGACGTCCCTAGGGCATTCCCACCGAAGCTCAGAACCATCACGCGGGGATTCGGGGTAAAGCCAACGTCGTATGATGGAGAATTTGAGAGAAACCCACACCTCCTCACAGCCAAGCGCGTCGATGACATAAACATGGCAGGAATGGGGGACACTACTGGCAAGTACGTCAAATGACGTTCGGCGCGTGCGAACTGTTAACAAACATTGTTGCACCAATTGCGCCGTGCGGTGCACTAGGACCGAGGACGGCCACGCCCAGCTATATCAGGACGAATACATCGAACAGCTTCGCCCGATACAACAGCAAGAAGTCACGAGCGATGTAGCGGAAGAGGAGGCAACGAAAACCGTGTCCCACGTGCTCATCCGTTTACGTGGCGCCTTGGCGTATGAGTTAATCACTCAGATGTGGTGAGTGGTATACGTGGTACCCTTACAACGTGCACATGAACCCGCAAACCTCCAAGTACGAATTCTTAGCGCTGCCACGCGCAAGCTCCAGCAATATCCCAAACACATACTATATACTCGAATGGCTCCGACAGTGGAAGTGGACTTTCACAGTGACTCGGGCTATCGTCGCTTTAATGGGGGCGAAGATGACGAAGAAAAGGGATATGGCATCTGATGGACCACTCTTTTGCTGCGCGGACACGCGCCCAATGGCAAGGTAGTAGTACACCTGATCGATGCATACTGCATGTCACATCGCTTGCAGGTGCGTACCAGCTACTCATCTGAAACGCTGACAGCCGCTCACAATCTTGAGGGCTGGTACCCTACCGTAGCTACGCTACATGAGCTTAAAGCGGGACCACTAGCGCCCACCCAATTGAAGAACACTTTGGAGTTAGGTGGTCCTAGCATTAAGGCCATCCTTACCATAGACGCTGAAACGGTCTTCAATCCTTTGGCAAGTAAGGATCTGAAGAAGCCGACCGGATGTACCCTGCTGGGACACACCAGCTGGATGAGACAAATGACGGGCCGAAGTGTCGTTCATAGCGCCCAGTGGGGCGTTACACGAGACATGACCGCTGGCGGCCATGCCAAGGGGTGTATCCATCGTGCGTGACTGTTGCAAGTGATGGAGGGCAATCGGTCCTTCAAGTACGAAGTAAAGAAGTACATGCCCGATCAAGGCAGTTCAGGCGCAGCACCAACATAGGGGCGCCCAACTCAGGGCCAGCGGTTACCAATGCGGACGACAAGTCAAACTCAGACAAGAAGTTAGTCTTGCCAGGACACGGGCATGCATACCTACAGCGTGGTTAATTTCGCCCGGTCACGGGCATAGACACTCATAACTCCGCAGCTACCATGAGTGCCCAGACATGGGTATTAGTCGTTGTTTTTTTTAGAGGGGATCTGACCGCTTGGTCATCTCCCCTCGCACGCTGCACGCTTTGACGTCCGGTCCATTGGCTGGACGTCATCCCTTTAATTATCTGCGGGTTGTCACGTGGATTTGCCCATGTATACCCAAAAATCGCTTGCGGCTGGTCGTGGCGACGCGCCATGACCAGCCCTGATACACTGCGTTGTCCTTTCTGTGCTTGTGTATTGTATGCTGTTAGGGATGTGGAAACACTACCTCCCGATCGTCCTTGTTGATTTGGCCTAATTAGTCAGGACTTGGATCTAGCGTTCGGTCCTTCCCCTCCCGATTTTAGACGAGTTTTAAGGAGAGGCTGTGCAGCGATCGATCTATCCGACGCTGTTTTTGCTCAAGGCAGCGTCTTCTTATTTGCCACTTAACTGTGTGACTCTACCTGCGGATCGTAGCAACGGACAAAGGCCGCGCCCTTCTACGATCCATCTCCCGATCCCACGGTTCTCTCTTACCTCTCGCCTTGCGATACGTCGCCGACGTTATCCTATGAGTAGGGCTCTCAGCTGATTACTTTTCGGCCAAGCCCTATACCCTTACTTTTCAGTCTGTTGCCCCCCCCCCTTTCCCCCCCTCTGAATTCGCCCACCTGGCGTCGCGCGCGTGGAAACCCGCCCGCTTCGACGCCCTCGCGCGCGGCTGGCCGTCCCCGGCCCGCGCGCGCCCGTAAGGGCCCGGGCGTTGCGCCCTGCCCGTTTTAACGCCCTACCCGCCCATCCGCCCACCCCGACCCGCCTGCCCGCTCGTCGGAGTATGTCCGTTTGCCGGTTGAAACGCGCCCGCCGCCCGCCCGCCCGTTAGGGTCCGGCCGCGCTAGTGGTGACCATGGCGACGTTACAAATACTAATGATCGTGTTGGTGTTGCTTGCAACGATGAGGGTGGTGTCGCTGGTGATGATGATGGCTCGTGAGTGCAGCAATGATAGTTGAAGGCGTCTTCATCGAAACGATACCAGTCATGGAAATGATGTGCCTGGTTCATGTCCTGTGCTTCCGCATTATTCCTTCTAACCCTCCTTTTCGTCATCCGGTGACAATTGCACATGTTGCAGGGATGCCGAAGAATTCGGGCGCCGGCTGCGTGCGAGTGCACCGGTGAGGGATGGATTTGGTCGGGGAGGGAGGAATGGGGGATGCAGGGGTGGTGTTTCGCCAGACGGGTTTGGGATGGTCCCCTGGTTAGGAGGTGGTTCTAAAGGTTTCTCAGCCAAGTGCAAGGCATTTTTGTGGATTCGATCTGTCGAACAGTGAGAATAATTCAGTCTGTACGGTGCAACGGAATGCCAACACTGACAGTCGGCAGCACGATGCGTCGAAACACAATGTGGGTTGAAAAGGAACGGTCTTCCGTTAGTGCAGCTGCACGTTTAAGGGGAACATTTGCGGCGCGGGTGCGAGAGCACGGCGCACCCTAAGCAAGAGCCGAAGTCTCAATCTATAGCGCGATTTCCCCGAATACGCTGTCCTCCATTCGTGTAAGCATTGGCTAAGTTGGGCGTTCAGTCTTGTGCCTTGCGAGGAAATCTCGGGTGAAAATTTGCCTATGAAAGACAATCGCCGTTCATACGTGTAATTGTCTGTTGGGGGCATCGTGCGTAGTGCTTGCAAGATGTTTGATGGGAACTTTCCGGCAACATGCTCGGCTCGCCGTGACGTTATATCCGCTTGTGCGAATGAAGAGGACATATGAGTTGAAGGAACCGTTGGGGTGTTTGTTTCCCCCGTTGTTGTGTTCCCCCCTGCGTGCGACTTATCGCGCATCTCAGATTTCTTTTCTCTATGAGGGCCCACAAGTTGACGCCAGCTGTCTGGAGGGATGGGCGCTGGCCCCGCGCGCAGCTCTTCGGAAACTGCCCCCGACATCCTTCGAGCAGTGCTCTCGCTTTGGAGCGGTGGCATGGTCCTTCCCTTCCAATTCCACTCTCCCCCCAGTTTCTCCATGTAATCCGTCCTGAGGTACAGCATTCCCGTCTCATGGCCCCTTTCCCGCCCCGACTTCTTCAACTGCCATCCCTCTCCTCCTCAATATTCCTCGCACCATTTGCCACTCCAGCTCCTCTTTCCTCTTTTCTGCATCTCCTCCGCCCCTCTCCTTTGTTTCCTCTCCGCCTCTCCGACAATTTCCCTCTCCTTGTCTCTGCCTCCTCCTCCTTCTACTCCGTCCACCTCTCCCGTTCGCGAGCACGCTCTGCGCAGACAGCGTGCCCATGAGAGTCCATACGCTTCTTGCTCAGGAGATGGACGGGCTGGACATGCAGCAGCAGTTCATCCGCAACAACTTGGGCCCTGTCAGGCTCTCGTGGGAGAACGAGAAGGAGGGGGAGGAGGAGAAGGAGGAGGATAGGGAACGGGAGGCAGGAACATGGGGAGGATATTGGGGGATAATGTCTCGCTCGGGGGGGGGAACCCCCTAGAACTGGCTGATTGCGCCGGTGCCTCTCTTTGCTTCCTCTCTCTCCCCCCTCTGCGCAACCACTGCGGCTCGGGCCGTTCTTCTTTGGCGTGAGGGGGGTCCCCCTGTATTCGTGCTGGCGCGGCCATGCGGTGGCTTCGGATGGCAACCCTCCTGCGGGGCTCGACAATGAAAGAATGGTCGCAGTGAACGTTCGGGGAGTAGGGCGCTTGACAGGTTCATGGAAACATCAGATGTATGGCACTCGCGTGTGCTCGATCGTTTCGCCTCGCAACATCTCTCGCGACAACGATATGTCGAAGGACGCCCACGTTAACAAACAATATTACGCTACTAGTTCAACTTCTTGTGTGCCAGGTTTATCAGCAGGCGATCTACAAACAGACTGGAACCCTGGGCCCCATAGAACTACACCAACCAGGACATCGACCCCGTTTCATCAAGCACCTTATCGTAAAACCGCACGAGCTAGATTTCCCCGTCATCGTTTGTATATCCCGCGTTGTTGTACCGCACTAGCATGACATATTACGAGCACGAGCTCATCTTCAATGATCATTTTCGTGAGCACGACTATGCCATACCCTCGAGAAACTACCTGCATGTTCCGTATCCTGAATACCTCGATTCAGTACGAATGTGGCACGCGCAGGTATTGTGAGAGGACGTTGTTTCACGACCTCAGTGGGCCGTCGTGGTGCGCAAAAATGACGCGCATTGCATTGGCCCTGCCTCAGCCCGCTAAACGACGCTGTCTCATCGTTGCCCAGTGTGTACTCAGGCCTTCCGTTTTCGGGACCTTGCTTATGTATGTCCCCATATTTTCGAATGTCTCGCTTCAGGCCGGGATGCGTGACGACTTCTACTCAATGATCGTTTTCCGATGAGAGCACAGCAAAGGAGGTGAGGCAGGAGGTGTACGCACGTTGTGGGCAATGGCTTCGTCGGTTTCAGGTTCCTGACGTTCCGTTGCATGATCTACCCTTAGGTTCGGCAATTGACTACAGGCGGTCCATAGGAAAACCTGCCGAAATCTTCAAAACATCTTCGGCCGGGAACTCAAACCCCCCAAAAATATCAAAACATCTTGAATTACAACCTGAGAAAATCTCAAAAACAAAACCTGGGGAAAACTCAAACACAGAAGAAACGAAAGAACATCTTGAACCCGAAACCTGGGAAAATTCAAACCCACAGAAAACCTAAAAAAAAACCGAAGCTCAAACCTGGAAAAAACTCAAACCCAGAAGGTTTGTTTTTTGTTTTTTTTTCCAAAGTTGTTTTTAGAGTGTTTTCCCAAAGTTTTTTTCGAGTTTTGTTTCCAGAGTTTTTTTGTTTTAACGAGTTGTTTTGAGTTTTCAAGCGTTTAGCGTTTTTTGTATAGTTTTTACAGATTTGTGTTAACGTTTTCAGGCGTTTAGAGTTTTTTCCAGAGCTTGTTTTAGAGTTTTTTGGAGTTTGTCCAGAATAGTTCGAGAGTTTTTTTGTCCAAAGTTTTTCCCAGGTTTCGGTTTAGAGATTTTCTGGAGTTGTTTGGTTGGTTTCAGTTTTTTCCCCAGGTTTGAGTTTCAGTTTTTTTCAAGTTTTTTGTGGGTTTGAGTTTTTCGCGGGTTTGGTGTTTGAGTTTTTTTCAGGATGTCGACCTCCCCAGGTTTTGGTTTCAAGATTTCCTGCTGGTTTTCCCAACCATCCTCCTCCTCGTTTTCCTCCTCCCCGCGTTCCTCTTCTCCTCCTCCATCATCATCATCATCATCATCATCATCATCATCATCATCATCATCATCATCATCATCATCATCATCATCATCATCATCATCATCATCATCATCACCACCGATTTCGGCACACCCCTCACACGTTTCGTGGCCCCATAGGGAGCTCCACCGAAGGCCCCAGTGGCAGGGTCCGCATGCCTCCCCACCACCCATTTCGGCACACCCCTCACACGTTTCGTGGCCCCATAGGGAGCTCCACCGAAGGCCCCAGTGGCAGGGTCCGCATGCCTCCCCACCACCCATTTCGGCACACCCCTCACACGTTTCGTGGCCCCATAGGGAGCTCCACCGAAGGCCCCAGTGGCAGGGTCCGCATGCCTCCCCACCACCCATTTCGGCACACCCCTCACACGTTTCGTGGCCCCATAGGGAGCTCCACCGAAGGCCCCAGTGGCAGGGTCGCATGCCTCCCCACCACCCATTTCGGCACACCCCTCACACGTTTCGTGGCCCCATAGGGAGCTCCACCGAAGGCCCCAGTGGCAGGGTCCGCATGCCCCCCACCACCCATTTCGGCACACCCCTCACACGTTTCGTGGCCCCATAGGGAGCTCCACCGAAGGCCCCAGTTGCCTCCCCACCACCCATTTCGGCACACCCCTCACACGTTTCGTGGCCCCATAGGGAGCTCCACCGAAGGCCCCAGTGGCAGGGTCCGCATGCCTCCCCACCACCCATTTCGGCACACCCCTCACACGTTTCGTGGCCCCATAGGGAGCTCCACCGAAGGCCCCAGTGGCAGGGTCCGCATGCCTCCCCACCACCCATTTCGGCACACCCTCACACGTTTCGTGGCCCCATAGGGAGCTCCACCGAAGGCCCCCCCCATGGGGATTTCCACTGAAGGCCCCAGTGACTGGGTTCGCATGCGCCCCCACACCCATTTCGGCACACCCCTCACACGTTTCGTGGCACCATAGGGAGCTCCACCGAAGGCCCCAGTGGCTGCGTTCGCATGCCGCCCCCACACCAATTTCGGCACACCCCTCACACGTTTCGTGGCCCCACAGGGAGCTCCACCGAAGGCCCCAGTGGCAACGTTCGCATGCCGCCCCCACACCCATTTCGGCACACCCCTCAAGCGGTTCGTGGCCCCATAGGGAGATCCACCGAAGACGGTACTCACACCAGCATTACTCACAACTGTATATGGTTGGGTTCTTCGCCAGGCTCATTTTCTGGTTTGGGTTTTTTGGCCCGAAGTGGTCGTGGACCTCCTGTAGTCGCAACAAGTTGAAGAACGTATTTCATCCTCAAGCTACTTCCAGGAGGTTTTTCCAGATTGACTTCAGAGGTGGTTTCTGAGGCACGTTCCTCTGGGGGCCAGGCTTGTGTGACCGTAGAAGACAAGGACTCCGACATCCTCTGGATTCTGCCCCCTTTCTACCTCATGTTCATGTGGATCTACCTCCTCAGCCGTGCTCCTCATCGGTGGGAAGTCTTCTGGATGTCACTATTCCTGAACGTATTTCCGCGGTCGATCTCAGCTTAGCTATGCCAGTACACCTTATGAATGTCCTACGATCAAACTAAACTTCTGGACCCCCCCCCCAAGGGGAACACCGATGCCGGGGCCCCAAGCACTCCTGCTTTAGGAACATATGTTCCTTGGTATGCGTACCTGGTAGGCGAGTTGATCGGCAACTTGGCCGAGGTTTTCAGCGCGCGATGAGGTTTTTGACCTCTGGCTGGGGGCTCCGCGAGATGAGTCAAGCCTTTCCTCTTCTCGGTGATCGTGTGGCCACGCGGAAGATACCCACCCGCAATCCCGACACAGGGTGTTTGCAGCGCGAGGGGTGAAGAATAATGATGATGTACCCGATGGCTGTTATTGCGGGCGAAGGCCAGGCATGACACCCAGGGGATCGATTCAGCTGTCCAGGAGTTGTTTGATCGGGCCACTTAGGTTACCAAAGCACGCGCGGTCACGATATTGAGCGGTGACCCAGGATATAATGCGAGTCGAGGTTGGGGGTGATGCCCGTCGGTCGTTGAAAGTATGTATTTTTGGAGTCCCGGATTACAATCTACTTTAAGCGCCTTCCTACTTCAATGATCGAGTGGCTTTACCTTTTCCGTCCTCTTTTTAGGGGCTGGGCGGACACCCAATCTATTTTCAACTCCTTCTTACTTCATGTTTCTACCTGCTTCTTCCGACCGATTGTATTATAGGTGTCGTACAATGATCGCACGATTGTCTCTTTCGAGTGTACGCGCCGTGCGATGAGCGGCTTCTTCAGCATGCGCGTGTTCCGCTTTGGAGGTGTCTTTTTGCAGCAATTGCAGGGCATTCCGATCGGTGGGTCTCTGTCAGGCTGCGTCCTTGAGCTTGTGTTCAGCAGGTGCGAGACCACGTGCGATCGAGCGAATCCAAGCCAGTGCAAGCTTGTGGCACTAGGCAGATCTGTGGACCCTCTCTCCTCCTTTCGCGGACTCTCTGCTGGTGCTGTGTTCAAGAAGTCTTTGCGTGCGTTTACCGAAATATCGTGGTTTTCAAGGTTGACGAGAAGTTCGCTCCGGCGAATGAAGAGACTATCGCCCAGACGTTCCCAGATGCCAGGGCCCATTTCAATGTCCAGGAGTTGCTTTTAAAACCAATGCATAAAACAAACGAGGTTTGCCTGCGCTGGGAACCCCGCAGAGATTGGCTTCCATTCGCTCGTGCACGTTCCGCACCGAGCAGGAAGTTATTGAACGACATCGTGCTGAACTTCAGGGTTGTGTCTTCCGTTGGCGACGTTTAACTATGCTTCCATCACTATGTTTGACACGTTCATAGTTGGCACTCTGGTGTATATCCACGTAGGGTACCCCTTCGAATTCATATATATATATATATGTATACATAGATGTATACATTATTGGGGCGTATCCCACCGTCTGCTGAAATGCGAGATCTAACACTTTTTGCCCTTCGACTGGTCGCCCAAGCCTATCCTACCGCTACGAGTTGTATTTCACCGTCCTTCTCCCATCATGCGTGCGCGCAATGTAGGTCATATTCTCCATCGTCGAGCAGCTGAGATCCGATCCCGCGCTAACCCTGCACATCTACTCCCATGTGTGCCCTTGCTTTCGTCGCCGACGGGTGAGCCTTGGCAGCAGGCAGTGGCAGGCACCGCGTGGATACCCGTCACGCCGGGGCAGCAGCCATGACATTTTCTCTTCGATGGCAGATCAGTTCAATGATGTGATGGGAAGTCTTGCGACTTTGGGGCGTATGGCTCAGCTGGGGACAGCGCTGGCAGGTGTGCAGGCGCAGATTCAACACCACGGGCTCCTCCACCCAGCTTTGTGCACAACGCCGCGGGCGCCTCCACCCGCGAGCTGGCGCCGGCCTGGATGAGCGCGATGAAGGCCACCCGGAGCCCGCAGGGAAACCAAAGCCCGACGCAGGTGCAGTCCCCAGGCGAACCGCGTCTGACAGAGACGGTGCGCGAGATGTCGGAGTTCGCGCGTCAGAGTCAGCTAACGGCAGCATCTTCGAGTTCGGCGGCACCTCCGAACTCGGCAGCCCCCTCGAGCAGACCAGGCAGAAGGCATCCAGTCCATGCGAGCTACGACTGTGCAGGCGGGCTCCGACGTTAAGGAGCCGATGGTGAGCCCCGATGTTCCACGTCCACGTGCTAGGGCTGACCCCGACAAGGTGAAGCCTCCCGTGCATTTTCTTAGCCCGCCGTCGCCTCTCTGTGCTGCAACCATGGACGAGGAGAGGTCGGTCGTTGCCCTTCCACTCTTGTTTGGGCTTCAGTGTTGGTCGCAGAGAGGTGATGGCGATGCAGGACCTCCTCCAGTTCGAGTGGCAGGACTGGTGGAACCGCGTTTCCAAGCTCAAATCTGTGGCTCAGTGGCAGAAGAAGCTCCGCGGCCTCGACGCCGAGAAGGGGGAGTCATGGATCCCGCAGGCCAAGACCTGCGCCAAGACCGGGGAAAAGGCTCTACCAGCACCTCGCCTCCGGGGGCGGGTGGAGCTCAGAGCCCATGCAGGACGCTCCGCCCTGAGTGCATGTCCTGTCTCGACATTCTCTCTCTCAGTGTTGCCGTGGTTCCAGAATCTCTTGGGAACTTCTGGGTTTTTGGTTTCTCGGTTCTCTCGGCGTGAAGCTAGCCATCTGTTTTGCGTTGTTTAATGTGTGCCTAGTCATGCATGCGTTACGGCGCATTGCAGTCGCGTCTTTCCGGGAACTCCCATTTTTGTTAGGCGCGGCTCTGTCCAGCTTCGGGGTTAGTTGGGCGCTCTCGAATGTGTCGTCAGCAACCTTTGCTTCGGTGCTTCCTGAGGGGGAGGACTTCGGTGATGCCCTACCCGACGCAGCTCTTTCGCCCGTCCCGCGTGCCTTTGCGTACCCGTGTTTGGTCTATGCGTTGCGATGTTTGGGGCAATCGCTGAGTTTGTTCTCTTCTGCCGCCCAGGCTACCCCGCCGCGCGCCTGCGAGCCCGCCAACAATTGACATCCTCGTGCTTTTGCTCCTGGATGGAACCTCCCGCGTTTGAAGAGGTGGGCTTATGTGTATGTGCGTGTGCGCGTGTAGCTTTCATATTTTCATGAATTTGAGCTCTGATGTATACGGACCTAGATCACCAAATTGTGTTCAAGGAAGACTCCGACTTGGGGGGCACCTGTTGTGAGCATCCGGTGTCGGCGGTCGGCCTTCAGTTTGTACAAGCATGCGTTCACACGTATGCGCGCATTATGTTTTTCTGCTGCTGTTTGTGTTCAGGCTTGCTTCCTGAAGCGCAATGCCCCCCGAGTTGTTGCAACAGTAGGTCTTGCTGAAAGTTGGGCCCGCTTGGGCGACTTCAGGCAAAAGGAGGTACGATGTGCATCGTGAGTGCGCGATTCGGATTGATTGCTGTGCTTCGATCGCTTCTCGGATTTTTCTTGGAGGAAGAAGGGGGGAACAGCAAGCGTGGGGTATAATTCAAGCTTATCTCTTCACCATTGTGTGTAGCGCCCCGCCCGCCCTGCGGCCGCCGCCCGCCCCCCTGGCTGCCTCCGCCGGTCGCCGGCGCCTGCCCGCTGCCTCGCTGCCCCGGCGCCCCTGCGCCGCTCCCGGCCGCTGCTCCGTCAGGGGCCAGCCGTCTCGCCTTTGGCTGGCCTCTTCTCAACGACTGGGTGCGGGCGCTGTCTCCGCGCGTGCGCTGGAAGCCATGGCGGTGCGCCTGGCCGCGAAGCCATGGCGGTGTGCTGGAAGCCATGGCGGTGCGCTGGAAGCCATGGCGGTGCGCCGCGTGCGCTGGAAGCCATGGCGTGCGCTGGAAGCCATGGCGGTGAGTGTGTGTGTGTGTGTGTGCCTGTGATCGTCTGTGTATGCGCGGTGCCCACTTTTTTGGCAAACGTCAGCCTTCGTCCAGGCCCCCCATCTGCAACGTCAGGTTGCGCTTGAACTAGACGTGGCCCGCTCTAGTATTCGTTGCGGTGCTGTCACCCGGCCGCTAGAGGAAAAAGGTGCGATACCCTATCTGCATTCTTTGGGCTCTTAGCTGTCTGACGCCGCGGCATCGCTGCGCGCGCGGCCGCGACGCCAAAACATGTGTCTGTGTGTGCGTGCATGTGGGTGACAGTCTCTGTGTCGTCAGCTCTCTTTTGCCTGGCCCTGTCGCTTTTTCTGCCGCGACCGCTCAGTCCGGCCCTCTGGGCGTTTTTGCGTCTCCGCCCATCACGCTTGCCTTGCTGGTGGTGCTTCCTTACCCGCCGCCGCACCCTGCGACCGTGCTCCGCCCTGCAACACTTGGGTTTTCTGCCCCAGTTCGCCGCTGCGTTTTTTTCGGTGTGGGAGTTCAGTCTTGCCACGCGCTTGACAAAAGGGAGAATTCTAGTCGCTGGCATCCCCAGTGTTAGGTACTCCACGAACTGGACCTCTACGCGCGTCGGGGGAAAAGTGTTTACGTATGTGTGTGTGTGTGTGTGTGTACACGGCCGCGCTGTCCACCCCGGCAGCACGCCCCCCCCTTGGCCCCAGCCGCTTCGTCCCCACTATCCTTGCGCCGATTAGGTGCACCGCTGCCTGGTCCCCACCGTTCTCACTGGCGGTGTTTGCCTCCCGGCCTCGGCCACAGTTTTGTCACGCTCGGCGACGTGGCTGGACGCTGTCTACCCCGGCAGCGAGCGGCCTCCCCGCCTCCACTGACTCCCACGTCCCGTGCGCCGGTTGGGCGCCCTGAAGAAGGAAGCGCAGTGCCCTCTGGCCTCGGCCACAGTTCTGTCCGTCGTTTGTCCGCCCCTACAGACGGGCATCCTGGGTGACCTCAGCAGCCCCTCGCCTTGGGCAGCATAGTTTGCAGCGGGCGGTGCGTGGGCAGCCGCCCCCGGCCGCTGGCGCTGGCGCTGGCACGGCCGCCCCGCCGGCGGGGACCTCCCCACAGGCGGGGACCTCCCCACAGGCTCGGCGCTCCTCCCCTGCCCTCTCTCCCCTCCCCGCCCCGTTCCCTTTCCCCCCCTCCCCCGCGCGCCGCCATGGCGCTCGCGCGGCTGCCGCCGTGCGCAGTCCACGTGGTCCGGTACCCGGGCTTGGTCTTGCCGCCCGTCCCCTCCACCAGCTCAGCATTCTGCTGAATGCAGTCTGCAGTTCCCCCCTGGGCTGCACAAGTACCTGCCGCACCTTGACCGTGCTTCCCACCTGGGCAGCCAGCGGCACCCTTCCTGCCCTGCGTGTGCCACGTGCTCTTCCTCGGCTTTGTCACTGCTTCGTGTACCTGCTCTTCCCGCACTGGGCCCCGCCCGCGCCCGTGGGTGCCGCGGCGTCGCGGCCCGGCAGCTGCCACGGCCTCCGCTGGCAGGGCTGGCCGCGCCAGCCCACTCACGCGAGAACTCTTCCGCCCCTAAATGGCATTGTTTCCCCCGCCCCCCCACGGCCGCCCTCTCTGCCTTTTCCCTTCTTGCATGATTGCACAATTCGCATTGTGGTACCCCCGTCTAGCTTTCGCGTTGAGCCAATTTTGCCTCGCCGCCGGCGGTGTATACATGTATATATATATATATATACATATATACATGTATATGTATACCTGTGTATGCATGTATATATGTATGTATGTATGCATGCATGCATGCATGCATGCATGCAATGTATGTATGCATGCATGTATGTATGCATGTATGTGTGTACGGATGTATATATATATATATATATATATGTGTGTGTCTGTGTATGTATGTATGTGTGTATGGGTGTGTGTGTGTGTCTGTGCGTGTGTGCGGTTGCGTGTGTGTGTGTGTGTGTGTGTGTGTGTGTGTGTGTGCGCGCGGTTGCGTGAGTGTATGTATATGTGTATTTGCGTGTGTTGTGTGTATGCTTGTGTAGTTTTGAGTGTGTGCGCTTTTAAGTGTGTGTGTGTGCGCGTGTGTGTGTAATTGTGTAAGTGTGTGTGTGTGTGTGTGTGTGCTTGCGTGCGTGCGTGCTTGCGTGCGTGCGTGCGTGCGTGCGTGCGTGTGTGTGTGTGTGTGTGTTTGTGCGTCTAAGTGTGTGCCCGAATGTGTTTGTGTGTGTGTTTTCCTTCCTGGTCGGCTGCTGTTGACCCCCTCATGCTGCGCCTCGCTTGGTTCTTCGGCTCCCCACTGCTTCTCCGTGCCCTCATTTCCCCCTCTTTCCCCTCTTTCCCATCGCCCCCTCCCCTCGCGACTACCCCCTCGCCAGTGTTGGATCCAGCTTTTCCCGAGTGTCCGATCTCCTATGCGTGGATCCAGCTTCTGTACGCAGCGTGAGCTGGTCTGGCCTGCGCAATTCGCCTGACCTGCCTGACCTACGCCGCGCCGCCGCGCGCGTGGCCGCGACGCCAAAACATGTGTCATATTGTCTGTGCCGGTGCTGTGGTGCAAAGCGCGCGCCGTCACCACATGGCATCCGAAGACATTTGGCATGGGTTCTCAGTTATTTCAGAGCAGGCCGGATATCGCTGCCGCTAAGAACCCCATGGCCGAGCTTGCTTACAAGGCCTTCAGCATCGTGGAGGGGTTGTGGGGATCATGGCGATAATGGCAATGATAATGTGGAGAGGGGCTAGGATAAGGACGATGAGGGAAGTAACGGGGCTGCCGAGGGATGTCGAGTGAGGGTGGGGAGCATGGGAGAAGATGCTTGGGGGAGAGGGCTGATCGGATTCATCGTGAGGATCAGTAGGCAGTTTGGCACGTGCCGCGTTCAAAATGTCCAGGTTGAACACGTTGCGGATTGGCATACTTTTTGGCGAATGCATCGCGCCAGGCCTAAATATCCAATATACGTATGGAGATCCGTGTCAACACGTTCCAGGCTGCGTGTTGCGTATCTAGGCAGTTGAGGCACGCAGAGCACAGTAACAATCGGGAGTCCCTATCCAGCGAGAAGCTTGCTTTGTTACGACGAGCAAGATGGCTTGCAAAGTGTTGGGGGGGTGTCTTTCTTTCAGTAGCGTCCTACTTGTACGTCCTGGTCTCTCCATGGGATGCTTTGTTTGCGTGTTTGTTTGCTTGTTCGTTTTGCTTTGCTCTCTGCAGGGTAGTTCGAGGAAGTAATCGGTCTGTGCCGATTGGCCACAGGTGGCTAGGTATTGCACAGACCGTTGACCTGCTGACAGCAGAGACATACGAGACACAGTGCCGCCGAAGTGCGAATCATACGACAGGTTCGCGCCGTGTCGATCCGGCTGCGACACCAGCGCGGGCGGTCAAGGCCGAACGCCGCCAGCGGCCCAGAACCGGCTGATATCGAACCATCTGCACAATCTGAAGGCCGCGGTCTTTCAAGGTTGGCCGATCCACGCGGCGCCAGGCACCAGCGCTCAAATCGTCACGACGTGAACCTGCCGTACCATGTTTCCAGTTTGCGGTAGGCCTTCCATTCCGCACGCCCAATGCTTAGAGCCGCAGCGCGCGACCGCTCACTCGCGCACTCGCCGTGCCTTCGGCTGATGCTCGTAACGTGCCTGCCTGCCTGCGAGTATTGGCCTGCATTCAGGAGTGTGCGACGCCCGCAGGGTTTTACAGCAGGGACAAGGCGGAGTGCGGAGGAGGATGGGGAGGAGGAGACGAATGCAATGCGGAGTATTGGAGTATTCAGTCGTATCTTCATTTTTGATAATTCGTTACTTTGCTCTTTCCTTGAGGGAGGCGTGTCGACAGAGGAGCAACACATATGGGCTAGTGAGAGTCATCTGAGTTCGCTCGCGGTGGGGACGTCGGCAACTTGCGAGACTCCAGAGAAGCCCGCCGCAGGCGCCAACGTTTCACGAATTATACAACGAGCCCGCCGCAGGCGCCGTTTTTTTCGTTATACCAATGTAGGTAGGTCGCGGGTGGGTCGCGGGTGGGTCGCAAATGGGTCGAGGGTGGGTCGCAGGTGGGTCGCGGGTGGATCGCTGTTGGGTCGCGGGTGGGTCGCGGGTGGGTCGCGGGTGTAGAGGGCAGAAAATCCACCCCATAATCATCTCCCCGACAAGCGAAGCCGTCTAGTAAACGCACACAATGAATGAATCGAACAGGGCAGGGCTATTTAGTCAACGCCCAGGGCCGTTTTTAAAAACTTCAATTGTCGGGTCCGGGTGGCTTTTCCTCCCTTGAGGGTGGGTCGCGGGGTGGGTCGCGGGTGGGTTGCGGGGTGGGTCGCGGGTGGGTCGCGGATGGGTCGCTGATGGGTCGCGGGGTGGGTCGCGGGTGGGTCGCGGGGTGGGTCGCGGGCGGGTCGCGGGTGTGTCGTGGGTGGGTCGCGGGGTGGGTCGCGGTTGGGTCGCGAGGTGGGTCGCGTTTGGGTAGTGGGGTGGGTCGCGGGGTGGGTCGCGGGGTGGGTCGCGGGGTGGGTCGCGGGTGGGTCGCGGGTGGGACGACGACAACAACAGACAACAACAACCACCTTAACAACAACAACAACAACAACAACAACATCAACAACGCAACACGCATAATTCTCACGACAAATTCCTGATTCAGCCACGCACCCAGGGATAATGACTGACCATCTTGCTCCCTCACTCTGATATATCTATATCTGTCTATATAGATATGTATATGTATGTATATATATATATATATATATATATATATATTCACATATGTGTATATATATATTTGGTGTGTATCTTTATATGTACGTAACACCCCGCAATTGCGGATAAGAGTGAGGGGGCGGGCGCGGGCGACGCGGGCGTCGAGCCGGCGGACCTCGTGGCCCTCACGAATGCAAAAGAAGCCTGGAACGAATGCAAAAGAAGCCCGCCGCAGGCGCCGAAAATTTTGGGTGGGTCGCGGGGTGGGTCGCGGGTGGGTCGCGGGTGGGTCGCGGGGTGGGTCGCGGGTGGGTCGCGGGTGGGACGACGACAGCAACAGACAACAACAACCACCCTAACAACAACAACAACGCAACACGCAGAACTCTCACGACAAATTCTTGATTCAGCCACGCACCCAGGGATAATGAATGACCATCTGGCTCCCTCACTCTGATATATCTATATCTATATATACACATATGTTTTTATATATATATATATATATATATATATATATATTTGGTGTGTATCTTCATATGTAGGTAACACCCTGCAATTGCGGACAAGAGTGAGGGGGCGGGCGCGGGCGACGCGGGCGTCGAGCCGGCGGACCTCGTGGCCCTCACGAATGCAAAAGACGCTTGGAACGAATGCAAAAGAAGCCCGCCGCAGGCGCCGAAAATTTTGGGTGGGTCGCGGGGTGGGTCGCGGGTGGGTCGCGGGTGAGTCGCGGTGAGTCGCGGGTGGGTCGCGGGTGGGTCGCGGGTGGGTCGCGGGGTGGGTCGCGGGTGGGTCTCGGGATGGGTCGCCGGTGGGTCGCTGGTGGGTCGCCGATGCAAAAGAAACCCGCCGCAGGCGCCGAAGTTTTGGCTTGTTCAGTGGACGTAGTTTGGGTCGCGGGTGGGTCGCGGGCTCTCCACCTCCAACTTGGGAGGAATTCAAAAACAGCCCCCCCAGGCGCCGAAAATTTCTATTTGTACACTGAACGCGGTTTGGGTCGCGGGTGGGTCGCAGGTTCTCCACCTGGAACGACCTGGAACGAATGCAAAAGAAACCCGCCGCAGGCGCCGAAAATTTTGGGTGTGTCGCGGGATGGGTCGCGGGTGGGTCGCGGGTGGGTCGCGGTGGGTCGCGGGTGGGTCGCGGGTGGGTCGCGGGTGGGTCGCTGGGGGGGTCTCAGGGTAGGTCGCGGGCGGGTCGCGGGGTGGGTCGCGGGTGGGTCGCGGGTGGTTCGCGGGTGGGTCGCGGGGTGGGTCGCGGGTGGGTCGCGGGGTGGGTCGCGGGTGGGTCGCGGTGGGGTCGCGGGGTGGGTCGCGGGTGGGTCGCGGGGTGGGTCGCGGGTGGGACGACGACAACAACCAACAACCAACAACCAACAACCAACAACAACAACAACAACAACAATAACAACAACAGTAATCCGCATTGCGGAATTCCACTTCAGCCACGCACCCAGGGACAGAGAATGACCGTTCGGTTCAGCCCGCTTACTCTTATGTATATATGGATATAGATGTGTGTATGTATGTATGTAATATAATGTAATGTAATGTAATGTAATGTCATGTCATGTAATGTAATGTAGTGTAATGCAATGTGATGTAATGTAATGTAATGTAATGTAATGTAGTGCAATGTAATGTATGTATGTATGCATGCATGCATGCATGTATGTATGTATATATATGTATATTTGTAGGGTTCGGTCGCTTCGGCGCGTACGCCCTACTATTACTAGTGCGCCGTATTTGGGCTTTTGTGTAGTACGCGTGGGGGCCATTTTGCGAGCACTGGCTGGTGGTACCATGTTTGCCCACGCGCGTGTTTTACTTTTTCGTCTGTTCTTCCTCTCCTCTTCTTCCTCTTCCTCCTCTGCCTAGACTGGTTAGGCCCACGTACTTCGGGCAGCAGGTGGCCGCTTTGATGCCTGCTTGCTCTCCTCCCGACTCGCCCCAGGACACCGCGGGGTAATGTTAATCAGTCGGCGAGGGCGGATGCACTGCGTTTCTGTTTGCTGGCTTGTCCTCCTCCTCCTCCTCCTCCTTGCCCCCCTCGCGCCCCCTCATCCTCCGCCTTCCTCTGTTTTCCCAGCGGCTTTGGATCACCTCAGGCATACAACTTTTCAGCACCGCGAGTTGGCCGTCCAGCTTTTCTGACGCAACGTCGTTCGGTAGCACTGTCTTTTGTGATCCGACGCATACGGACCAGAGGATTCATTGACTGATCTTGGCTGCGTCGCTCTGCGATGGGGGAAATCTGTATGTATGTCTATATATATATGTGTATGCATGTACGTCTGTCTGTCTGTTTGTCTGTCTGTAGGTATGCAGGTATGTATGTATGTATGCTCGTTTGCATGCATGCATGCCTACATATATGTATACATGTGCCTATGTAGGGGTTATAGATGTGTATCTACACACGCACACATATATATACACAGGAGGTTTTGGGAGAATATCGAAGTGGAACGTAGAGGCCCCCCCACCGGGAAATCGGTTTCGGTTTCGGGTTCGTGTCCTGCGGGCGGGCGAGGCAAAGCTGCGCGGGCGGGCGGGAGGAATGATTCCGCTGTGGCTAAGGCTGGTCGAGAGCCGTTGACCGCCCCTCCTCCCTCCCCGGTGGGCGGGCGGTGGCTGGGTTGTTCCGCCGTGGTGTCCCGTCGCTGTCCGCCTCTCACCCGCGGTGGGCGGGCGGTGGCTGGGTTGTCCCGCCGTGATGTCCCGTCGGTGTGCCGTCGGTGCTCCGTCGGTGTCCCGTTGGTGTTCCGTGGCTGTCCTGTCGCTGTCCCGTCGCTGTCCCGTCGGTGTCCTGTCGGTGTCCCGTCAGTGTCCCGTCGGTGTCCTGTCGGTGTCCTGTCGGTGTCCCGTTGGTGTCCGAACCGTGCCCCGTCGGTGTGTCGTCGGCGTCCCGTGGTGAGATCGATCGAGTGGGATCGATAGTGGGATCGCATCGCGGCGCAGCATCGCCACCACGCGTCGTCGCCAGCTCGAGCGCGCATCACCAGCATCGTCATCATCACAGCCATCGCAGTTGTCGTCAGTTTGTTCTACCACCTTGTCACCCGAAGGGTGGTCATAGTTAGGGGTGTGTGTATATGTGTATATGTGTGTGTCGGTATATATATATACACATCTATGTGTATCATATATGTATACATGTATGCAGGTATGCATGCATGCATGTATGCTTGTGTGTATGTATGTGTTTATATATGTATGTATACATGTATGTATGTATGCACGTATGCAGGTATGCATGCATGTACGTATGGATATACGAATGTATGTATGTATGCATGCATGTATGTATGTATGTGTGTATGCATGTCTGTATGTATGTATGTATGTACGTATATATGTATGTATGTATGCATGCATGCATGCATGTATGTATGCATGCATGCATGCATGTATGTATGTATGTATGCATGCATGTATGTATGTACGTACGTATGCAGGTACGTATGTATGTGTGCATGTGTATATATATATGCATGTATGCATGCACGTATACATGTGTGTACGTATGTGTATATGCTGGTATGTACGTACGTACGTACGTACGTACGTATGCATGTATGTATGTATGGGTGCATGTATGTATGCATGCATGTATGCATGTACGTACGCACGTACGTATGCATGTGTGTACGCATGTACGTATGTACATATGTACGTATGTACGTATGTACGTGCGTATGTACGTATGCATGCATGTATGCATGCCTGCATGCATGCATATACGTACGTACGTATGCATGCATGTATGTATGTGTGTATGTATGTATGTATGTATGCATGTATGTATGTATGTATGTATGTATGTATGTATGTATGTGTGTACTAATATATGTAACCATGTATGCATGCACGTGTACATATATGTATATATTTGTGTGTATGCATGTATGTATGTATGTACGTATGTATGTATGCATGTATGTCCGTATGTGTGTATGTGTATCTCTCTATATAGATGTGTAGTACATGTATGTGTATATACAACCAGATCTACACATCCTGGCGTTCCAGGCCCAGGGGGGGCAGGCCCATTCCCCCATGGCGATGCCCGGGCTCCAGGATATCTCTTTCCCGCTCCACGACGACTTAGATGCCCTACAAGATGGCCAAGATGGCCCAAGATGGCCTCAGAGATGCCTCCAACACCGCCAAGAAGCCTCCTCAAGAGGCCCCCAAGAGGCCTCCCAAGAGAGCCCCAAGAGGCAAGCATGCCCCAAGAGGCAAGCATGGCCCCAGTCCTTTCGGACAGCGTGTATTTTTACCATATTCGCCTCTTGGGGTTTCACAGCGTCCAAGACGGCTCGAGAGGCCCCGAAGATCGTCCCAAGACGGCCCAAGAGACTCCCAAGAAGGCTCCTAGACGGCTCAAGAGGGCCCCCCAGACGACCGAAGGGGGCTCCAGGACGCCTCAAGAAGGGGCCCAGAGGGGACCCCGAACGGACATTTGAAGCTCTCCGCCCCTGGAGGTCCCCAGGTGTCCCCAAGAGGCCCCCAAAAGGCTCTCCAAGAGGCTCCAAGAGGCTCCCTCGAGACGCAAAAGAGGCCCTATGAGGCTCCCCAGAAGCCGCACAAGGTCCCCAAGAGCGTTCCCCCCAGACGTCCCGAGGCAATCCTAATGATCCTCGACGCCGTCGCCGCCGCCGCCGGCAGCCGTTTCGGCTGAGGTTCCGCAAAGGCTGCGGGCGGGCTTCCCAAAGCACCCTTCCGCCCTTCTGGGGTTACGATATGGAGCTTCTTCGGTACCCTTTGGAGGGTTCGAGGGAGCCCCGCGGGAACTCTATGGCATGGGCTTTCAATTCAAATTAAGGAACCCTCAGGGACTCCCGATACCGCCCACACGACCCCCACGATACCCCCCAAGAGCTGTGCGCGTCAGCTTGTCAAGGGCTGGGACGTGCTAGAACCTGAGCGCGCGCGAGGCGCGCGCGCGGTTCTAGTAACCATTTGTTTTTGTTTCTCACTTTTTTTTTTTTTTTTTTTTTTTTTTTTTTTTCTCTCTCTCTCTCTCTCTCTCTATATATATATATATAGGTACATATACATACATACACATCTCTCTCTCGCTCGTTGGGTGTGTGATCGAAGTGGAACGGAGAGCCCCCCACCGGGAAATCGGTTTCGGTTTCGGGTTCGTGTCGTGCGTGCGGGCGAGGCAAAGCTGCGTGGGCGGGCGAGAGGGAGAACTCCGCTGTGGCTAGGGCGGGTCAACAGCCGCTGACCGCCCCTCATCCCTCCCCGGTTGGCGGGCGGTGGCTGGGTTGTTCCGCCGTGGTGTCCCTCCGTGGTGTCCCGTCGCTGTCCGCCTCTCCCCCGCGGTGGGCGGGCGGTGGCCAGGTTGTCCCGCCGTGGTGTCCCGTCGATGTCCCGTTGGTGTTCCGTGGCTGTCCCGTCGCTGTCCCGTCTCTGTCCCGTCGGTGTCCCGTCGGTGTCCTGTTGGTGTCCCGTCGGTGTCCTGTCGGTGGCCCGTCGGTGTCCCGTAGGTGTCCCGTCGGTGTCCCGTTGGCGTTCCGTGGTGAGATCGATCGAGTGGGATCGATAGTGGGATCGCATCGCGGCGCAGCATCGTCACCACGCGTCGTCGCCGCCTCGAGTGCGCATCATCAGCATCGTCATCATCACAGCCATCGCAGTTGTCGTCAGTTTGTTTTCGCCCCCACCCACCAACCACCTTATCACCCGAAGGGTGGTCGTATAGGTATATATATATATATCTACAGTTGTGCGGGGATACAGAGGAGAGAGATAGAGAGAGAGCAACTTAAGAACGATAGAGAGAGAGAGAGAGAGCGAGAAAGACGGATCGAGAGAGAGGAAGGGAGGAAGAGAAAGAGAGAGAGAGAGACGCAGCGAGAGAAACCGCGAGAGACACACTGAACGAGATGGAGAGAGAGAGAGAGAGAACGAGACAGAGAAAGAGAGATAGAGAGTTGTTAGAGCGATGGAGAGAGAGGGAGAGAGAGAGAGGGGGAGAGAGGAGAGAGAGGAGAGAGAGAGAGAGAGAGAGAGAAAGAGAGAGATAGAGAGAGAGAGATAAACAAACAAGAGAACGGGCGAGAGAGATGCGCGGGAACTTGACATACGATGAGGGATGCAGGAGCTGGAGTGATACACTGACTACTGTTTCGCAGTATTTGCACGATGCTCTTGACTCGATCTAGCAGATCGCTTTGTTCCCCGCTGATCATGTTGGGAGGACAAGCAGATGCTCAGCATTGTCGACCTCGACTGCTGCGACAAGTTGGTCCTGCTCGGTGGCATCCAGGCTGCCGCAATGGATGGGATCTCAAGTTAGGGTGATGAACTTTTGCTTAGCGTGTCGTGTCGCTGGCTCTGGCTAACCACACTTCGGCGTGACACGCTATCAGCACTTCGAGTGTTTCTAGACTGCCAGTGCGACGCGTTTCCGCTTCGAAGGCTATCTCAGGGGCGACACGCTATCAGCTTTCAAGGCATGGCGTGTCGCAGGCGCCGCCGCCGCGACACGTGGAGCAACACGTCTTGAAGTTTCGCGTATCCCCGCTAGCTCACCCAGCAACGAAGCCCAGGCGAATTGCTTTGATCAGGAAAGTGTGGGAGCATACAGTGGACGAACGAGTTGGAGAAGCCGTCAAACAGACGTTTGGGATCGGTCTGAGCAGGCCCAGGGGTGAAACACATGTGCCTCCGCGGAGCTGTCGAACGAGGAATGGCGGAAGAGAAGGATGAGAGAGGACGATGAGGAAGAGGAGGATGAGCAGGAAGAGGAGGCGGAGGAGAAGGAGGAGGAGGAGAAGGAGGATGAGGAGAACGGATGATGGAGGAGCGGGAAGATCAGGAGGAGGGGGAGGATGAACGCGAGCAGAAGGTGGATGAGTTCGATTGACCGTTCTTGCTCAACTTCTGCTCAACCCTGGTTCGGGGCAGGAGGAGGAGGAGGAGGTGGATTATGATGATGATGATGATGATGATGATGATGATGATGATGATGATGATGATGCTGGTGATGACGATGATGATGATGATGATGGTGATGATGATGATGGTGAGGATTGATATGAACATGATGGCGATGATGATGCTGATGCTGATGCTGATACTGTTGTTGAGGCTGATGGTGATGATCATGATGCTGCTGCTGCTGCTGCTGATGATGATGATGATGATGATGATGATGATGATGATGATGATGATGATGATGATGGTAATGATGCTGCAGATGCTGATGGTGGTGATCATAATTCTGACGCGGATGTTGATGATGGTGACCATGCTGCTGATGATGAAGAGGAGGAGGAGGAGGAGGAGGTGAGGAGGATGAGTATCATGCTCAAAAGGCATGGGATCTCGATGCTGACGATGCTGATGATGCTGGTGATGCTGGTGTTGATGATGATTATTATGATGATGCTGATAATGAAGCTGATCATGATAATAATGATGCTGCTTAAGCTGATGCTGTTGATGCTGCTGATGATGGTGCTGACGTTGATGATGGTTGTACTGCTGCTGTTGATGATGGTGGTAAGTCTGGTGACGAGCATGATGATGACGATAATGATGGTGCTGAAGCTGATGATGCTGGTGATGCAGTCGCTTGTTCTGTTCTCTGAGGATGAAGAAGCCAGGCTCTCGGTTGACGCAAGCAGCGTAGCTGTCTGTGCTCATCGCACTGAGCCCGCTTGACAGGTTCTGGCGATTTGGGTGTTGCAAACATGGATATTTCACGCAGTCGGAAACAGAGGTGTCTTTCGTGTCAGCGTCGGTCTGCCCCGTGTGGTTGGTTGTGGCAGGTCCTAATGAGGATAGCCAAGCACACGCCGAAACGCTGGAGACGGACAGGACCAGAGGTGCCCTCAGAGTGGGCATGCTGAGTCCTCAAGGGAAGTGCGCAATCAACTGTTTCAACCCTCAACAACCAGCTCAGCCGGGAGTGGGGGTGAGGCCGGTACACATCATGCTTTATATTTTGCAGTGATGCAGATATGAGCTCGCCTTTGGCATGGCGCGAGTGCTCAGCACGCCATGGCTGGACTCCGGCGGATTTCTCAGGTGGTCGTTGAGTTACTGTGTCATTGTTTTCGTCTTGAGACCAACGTGACGATGATGGTGGTGATGATTTTGAGGATCATGACAAGGCTGATGAAGCTGCGGATGAGGATGAGGATGCGGACGAGGATGAGGGTGGGGAGTGGGAGGGGGAGGAGGAGGAAGCGGGGGAGCAGAAGGAGGAGGAGGAGGAGGAGGAGGAGGAGGAGGAGGAGGGGGAGTGCGGAGGAAGAGGAATAGCACGAGTTGGATTCTTGGGAGGAAGATTGTGGCGAGAGGGAGGAGGAGGAGGAAGCGGAGGAGGACGAGGAAGAGAAGGAGGAGGAGGCGGAGGAGCTTGAGAAGGACAGGAGATTCGGAGATGATGAAGATGCCGATTCAAATGTAAATAAAGTTTCGGACCTTGGCTCTGGGAGCCTCTTGGAGGCCTCTTGGTACTATCTTGGGGCCCTCTTGGGGCCCCTTTGGGATCTTCTGGAGCCCTCGTGGGGGCGTCTTGGGGCCTTCTCGGGAGCCTTGGAGGCCCTTTGGGGCCATCCTGGAGGACATCGATCAAATAACGGGGAGTCCCTGAACTCCGCCGTCCCCCTGGAGTCCCAAGAGTCGTCTCTCGGGGCCCTCTTGGGGTGGTCTTGGGGCGCCCTTGGGCGTTCTTGGGGCCGCCTGGGTGCTTGGGCTCCTCTAAGGGCCCTCTTGGGCCATCTTGGAGCCATTTTGAGGCCTTACATCGGAAGCGACACGGCGAGAAGGCAGCCATCCGTTTTTTTCCAGTGTTGGAAATGATTTTGGCCTATTGGGGTAGCTCCGTGGCCCCTTGAAGCCGTCTTGGAACGGCTTTGGGGCCTCTTGGATGCATTGTGGTGGCCATCTTGAGCTAGCTCGGGTAATCTTGCAGGCCATCTTGTGTTCTCTGAGGCCATCTGGGGCCCTGTTGGCCGAAAGTTTCCCAGGGATGCCTCCCGAGATAATCTATGAGCAACCAGTGCATTTCAAAATTAATTTGGCGTTTTTGGAACGCTGCTGGGCGTTCATGGGGCCGTCTTGGGGCCATCTTGGGCCCTTCTTGCGGCTTTCCTGGGCCCTCTTGGAGCTATCTTCAGGCGTCAAGAGCCCATCGGAAACGAGAAGGCGAGAAGGCAACAAGTATTCATGTTTCTCAGGTTTTGAACGGATGTTGGCCTCTTGTGGGCATACTCGGAAGGCTCCGTGGCCACGTGGAACTGGGTTGGAACGATTGCGGGAACGCTTGGATTATGTTGGAAACTATCGCGAGCGATCTTGGAATATCTTAAACCATTTTAGAGGTCGTCTTGATATCTCTGGGGCTCTCTTGGAACCATCTTGGGCCATCTTGGATGCTCGGACCGCTCGCGGGGCGCCCTGTCCATAGATAGAGGGGAGGGGTAACCCCTTCCCGAGTGAGAAGGGGGGTGGAATTGGAAACTCCCTGAACCACCCTAGCCCAGAGGGCTGGTGGGATTCCCGACCGTAGTATGGTGCAGTTGCATGCGGATCAAAAGGGGTGGCTGTAGCTGGTATCCCCAGGAGGGCATGACCGCCGTGAGCGGCCCTTGGAGCCCGGCGGCTTCTCCAGATCCGAACGCTGGCAGCGGAGCACTTTCTTGCCCTCACAATCCTCACAGCGACTCACCAGAGTGGGGCGTCCTCACTGGTGGACGAGCTGGGCGTACAGTTGGGGCATGCCAACCCATCTGGCCGCAAGGGCGAGGAGGAGAAAGAGAGGTGCATGCTGAGAGGCAAGGGGTTGGGGCACATGAGGAAGGAATGGTTGGATGAGAAGAACTGTCCCGATGAGGATTCTGATGATGATGATGCTGATGATGATGATGATGATGAAGATGATGATGATGCTGATGATGATGGTGGTGATGATGATGCTATTGATACTGTTGATGCGGATGATGATGATGATGGTGAGTAGGACGATGCTAATGATAATGAGGATGATGAGGCTGCTGATGAGGATGTTGTTGATGATGATAATGATGATGCCGATGATGGGGAGGATGATGAGGATGCGGATGATCATGACGACGATGATGATGATGATGATGATGATGATGATGATGATGATGATGATGATGTTGATGCTGATGTTGATGCTGATCATGACGACGATGATGCTGAGGATGATGATGCTGACGATGATGACGAACGAGAGGATGATGATGACGATTATGAACATAATGATGGTGATGACGATGATCATGATGACTATGCTGATGATGGTTATGATGAAGCTGCTGATTCTGATGATGCTGCTGATGATGCGGCTGATGATGATGTTCATGATGACTATGCTGATGCTGGTAATGGTGATGGCGATGATGATGCTGATTATGATGATGATAATGCTGATTATGACGCTGGGGGTAGATGCGATGGTTACGACGATGATGAGGATGATGATGCTGATGCTGACTGTGATGATGCTGATGATGAGGAAGACGATGATGATGATAATGATGATGCGGATGATGCTGCTGATAATGCTGAGTGTGATTACTATGATGATGATGATGACGATGATGGTTATGATGATGCTGATGATGATAATGAAGGGGAGGATGGCGATACTGATGCTGATGCTGATGATGTTGCTGGTGATGATGCTGATGATGATGTTCATGGTGGTAATGATGATGCATATGTTGATGATGCTGCTGATGATGCTGCTGATCATGATGATGAAGATGCTGATGATGATGCTGATGATGATACTGATGATGCTGATGATTGGCGATGCTGCTGATGCGGCTGATGATACTGATGACGGTGATGATGTTGTCGCGGATGTTGATGATGCTGATGATGCTGGTGCTGGTGGTGCTGATGATGTCGATGATGATGTTGGTGGCACTGATGCTGATACTGATGGCGATGCTGTTGATGATGATGCTGCTGATGATGATGATAATGGTTCTGCGGCTGTTGCTGCTTCTGATGATGATGCTGATGGTGCTGATGCTGCTGCTGATGATGCCGAGTATAATGCTGATGAGGGTAATGGCACGTCTGCTTACTAGCATGGCGATGATGATGATGATGCTGATGATGATGATGATGATGATGCTGACGATGATGATGATGATGCTGATGATGATGATGATGATGATGATGCTGAGTATGATTACGATGACGAAGATGCTGATGCTGATGCTGATGCGGATTCTGGTGCTGACGCTGATGCCGATGCTGATGCTATTGAGGATGATGATGATGATGATGATGATGATGCTGATGCTGATGCTGATGCTGATGATGCTGATGATGATGATGATGATGATGATGATGATGGTGATGATGATGACGATTATGTTGATGATGATGACGATGAGGAGGAACAGGAGGAGGATGAGGAGGTGGAGGAGGAGGAGGATGCAGAGCAGGAGGAGAAGGAGGAGGGGGAGGAGGAGTACGAGGAGGAGCTGCACCAGATGCGGCAGCATCAGCAGCAGCACCACTAGCAGTTGAACTCATTAGCCGCTCTCAATCTGAAGCTGCCCGTACTTCTCCTTCTCTTGCCCCTCTTCTGAGAGGCAGAAGTGGGACGTGGAGAGAGCGGAGGAGATGAGGAGGCGGCGGAGTTGGAGGTGCAGGAGGAGGAGGAGGATCAGCGGCTATAAGGAGACACACACACATATACATACATACACACATATATATATATGTGTACAGATGGGTGCAGACAGGGCTACACACTCCACATCTGCAATATACGGGGAAAGAGAGAGAGAGAGAGAGAGAGCGAGACGGAGACAACGAGCGAGAGAGAGTGAGAGACAGAGTGATAGATAAAGAGAGGGAGGGATAATGAGAGAGAGGAGACATACGTATGTACGTATGCATGCATGCATGCATGCATGTATGTATGTCTATATGTGTGTCTTATGTCTGTATGTCTGTATGTCTGTCTGTATGTATGTATGTATGTATGTATGTATGTGTATACTCATCTTTGAACCTGCATACGTGCTTTCACATACATATAACTACGACAGAAAGACTCAGAGAGGGCTAGAGAGAGAGAGAGGGAGAAAGAGAAAGAGAGAGAGACATAGAGAGCGGGAGGGACATCTCAATGTATAGATATGTATATAGGTAGTGAGGAAACGATCTTGTGAGATATATCGAGGGTAGTGATATAGGCAAACACACACATATATACATATATATGCATGAGTCGAGAGAGATCAGGAGATAGAGAGAGAGAGAGATAGACACAACATATGTATAGGTATTTGCATATACCTAAATGTCGAGAGAAATGAACACAGAGAGAGAGAGAGAGACATATATAGATAGAGAAATAGAGAGAGAGAGAGAGAGAGAGAAAAAGAGAGAGAGAGAGAGAGAGAGAGAGCGAGAGAGGGACGTACACACATCTGTACACACATGTTGTCTTGTTCTTGGCTTTTCTTGAACTGTATGAGCAGACGCGTGTCCTTTTCCTCTCCTTCTTTCTCTTCCCGCAGCCGCTCAGGCTCGGGTTGGCATTTTGCGGAGGGGCTCCGCTCCTGTACTCGCCCCGCGCGCATGCGACGGGGAATGGAGAAGGGAGCCGGTGCACGATGGTCACGTTGCTGGTGGCCGCTTTCGTGCCTGCAGTCGCCCTGGTGCTCGCTTTCTTGGAGCAGCGTCCCAACGGACCATCCGATGGTTTTGCCGCCTCGGAGCCTAGGGAAACGGATACTGAGACTGAGGCGGATGACCCTCAGGATTCCTGGTGCGCCATAGGGCGTCCCACCTTGGTAAGGGGAGGCTGGGATTGGGCTGGGGTTTGGACGGCGCCGTTCCCGCCGCCACCTCCACGTGGACAGGAGGCCGCGCTTACCGCCGTCCTGGCGCTGGAGTGCGGACCCGAGGCCGCCCTTACCACCACCCTGGCGCTGGAGTGTGGACACGCCGCATTTGCCCGCCACCCTGGCTTTGGCGTGGTCGCCTGGAGTGGGGCCGGAGCCCGTGGGGCCAGGCGGAGACCGCGATCGGCGGGGATTGGTGCCAACGGGAAGCCCCCCAGCTGAGCATGGCTTCGGCGTGGTCGCCCGGAGCGGAAGCTGAGCCCAATGGGCCAGGCGGAGACTGCGATCGGCGGGGGATGGGTGCTCACAGGAAGCCCCTTCCCACTGGACCTGAAGGCCGAGGAGGACGCCGAATTTGAAGGCCCGCTGGAGGGGGAGGCTACCCACCCTTGAGAGTCGGACGTGGACCTGGACGGCCTGTTCACTCAGAGGAGAGGTCCATCGACCGCCACCATGGTCACGGCTGGGCCATCAATCACCACCGTGGTCAGGAGGGGGCCATCGACCGCCACCGTGGTCCGGAAGAGGCCCTCGACCACCTCTGTGGTCATGGAGCCATCGATCATAAATGTGCAGGACTACGACGGCGTCAAGGAGCAGGACTACGACCGACGTGAGTCGGCGGAGCAAGACTACGACCGGCGTGGGTCGGCGGAGCAGGGCTACGACCGACGCGAGTCGGCGGAGCATGATTGCGACGGTGTCCAGGAGCAGGACTACGATCGACGTGATTCGGCGGAGCGGAACTACGGCCGACAGTGAGTCGGCGGAGGTCAGGGAGGAGTCCTCGACCACCACTGTGGTCAGGAGGGGTCCCTCGACTACCACCGTGGTCAGGAGGAGGAACACCCTGTGTGCCCGTGGGTGGAGCCCACGCCCCAAGCTAGAGAAGGAAGCTGCCAGCCCCGAGTGCTGGCGCGGGAGCCCGGGTCTACATCCCGGACCGGAGAAGGGAACATGTCCGGAGGGGGGAACCGCCCGCCCCGAGGGCTGGCGCTGGCTCGACCTTCAGCACCTCCCGCGTCAGGTAGCTCCCGCACCTGCACGGTCAGGTAGTTCGCTCCTGCACCTCTCGCGTTAGGTAGCTGAAGGCACAGGTCATCAAGATCTTCCTCTGCTTGTCGCCCGAACGCCTTGGGACCACTGTGAACCCTGCCACGGCTCTGACCTCGCTCTCCTTCGTGAGCCTCCGCACGCCTTTGACCAGGTCGGGCCTGGTCAGGTATGCCACGTATTCGCGGTATTCTCCTCTAAGACATCCGTATTGGTTTTCCAGCTCCTTGAACATCACCTGGTTGCAGTGGCTGGGGCTGGCCATGACTTTCTGCTCCTCGCAGTAGAGGGCAACCTCCTCTGGTTCGAGGGCCTCCAGCATCATGACCTTCCTGTCGCTCACTGGCTCGTCCACGGCCCATGCCTTAATGTGCACGTGAGGTGTGGACTTCTTGCCCTGTCCGTACTCTTCCACCGCTGGCGGCCTTGCCACTGCAAGCACAGCCTGGACGCCAGTCGGATCGAAATCCCGACGCGCCTGACACAGGCGCTGTGCCTCGCGGAAAGCCGCGCGATACCAGCGCTCGATCGCCGCCCAAGTCGTCGACTTAAGAGGTCCAATAAAGGGCGGCGTGCGAGTTCCCGACAGTCGCCTCCGTACATCGAGTTCGCCCTACGGAGGTACTGGTTGGCCTACTCCCAAACCTGCAGCTTGGAACGGTACCTGTGGCGTAGACGGCTCGAACGTGCTGCCTTGGCGCCTGGAACCCGAGGTCGCCGGATCAAGCTCACTGGCAAGAACTTGCCGGAGATAGTCGTGACCTCCATCAGCTCCTTCATAGTTGCCTTGCTTGGGTGCTCCACGGGAGCCCAAACCTGCTGCTTCTCTTGTCGCGTGCGGGGTGCAGGCCCTCCCCGACGCGCAGGCGGGCTTAGTCACTGGCCCGCGGCGGCCGCGCCGCCGCCAACTCCTACGCCTAGTTCTTTCTTGTCCGACTTGCCTTTGCCCTTGCCGAGGCCCTTGGCGTCGCGGTTGCGGGCAGCTCTGCATTTGCACGTTCCTTCCTCTGGTGCTCCAGTTTGCTGTGACTCGTGGCCAGCTGCACGAGCCATGTGGGGCGATGTTCGTCTGTCCTCCTGACGGGGCGACCCCAAGCATATGCGCCGCCCCCATCTTGTCGCCGCTTCTCGCCTCGTAGATGTACCCGGTGAGCATCCTGAGGGACAGCTCGACCAGGTCGTCTGTGCCGAGCGCGCGCATCAGCTCGTCGTCGTCCTTGCAGCTCTGCAGCCTGACGTCGACGCCCGTCGCCAGCGTCCACAGTTTGGTCCAGGTGGCACTCGTCCGACTCCCCGTGAACCTCAAGCTCAGCCAGTCGCGAGCTCCGCTGCTGCCTTCGGCGCGCATGGCGCGTTAGATCTCTGGCCCAGCCCGCTGCATGTCGGGAGGGAGCGAGGCCCCCCAGCGCATGTCGGTGCTGCCACACGCGTTGGCCTGCTTCGGGGCTGTGCCGCGCCGAAGCCCCCTCCACCGCCATGCTGGAGCGGCGCGGAGGCCATCGCCTCTGGCGCGGCGGTGAGCTCCCACTGACGCGGCGCCGACAGCGTCCCTCGGCTCGAGTAGCCGTGCCCGCTGAGGGTGGCCCGCACCGCGGGCGCCAGCACCCCGTTCTCGTCCAGGTCCGCCACGGCGTTCCAAAGCAGATGGCCCACTGAGGATCGCTCCGTGCCGCAGCCGCGTAGCCCGTCAGCAGCGCCTTCACCTGAGCCGCACAGGCCCGCGTCGGCCTGCCGTCCTGCAAGAGCGCGTACGCGACACCCCCGCTCCTGCAGCGCCGCGGGTGGGCTGGCCTAGGTGGGCGCCCCAGCGGCGCCTCTGCGCCACTGGGCCAGGTCCGCCAGCGCCGCCGCGCCTGCGAGGGCATGCACTCCTCCGCCAAGGCCCGCAAGGTCGAGCGGCGCTCCAGCGGGTGGCGGAGCGATCCCCTCAGGAGGGGGGCCGACGGGCGTGTCCCAGCCGAGCACGGTCCCGTCGCCGCCTCCGCCGCCGTCGTCCCCCGTGGCCGTGGCCAGCCGCAGCGCCGCGAGCTCGGCCTGCGAGGCCTTGACCTCGGACGCTTCGTCGTCCCCGCCGCCTCCGGTCAGCGCCAGCACCCAGCCGAGCAGGCCATTCCGCAAGGCCAGCAAAACGGCGGCATTGAACGAGACGTCGGTCCACTCCAGCCGCGATCGCCGTGTTTCCGAGCGGTAGGCCAGCCATGCCGCCACCAGCACCAAGGCGAGGAGGTTCAGCCTGGCGCGCCAGGCCCAGGTGGCCCGCGCCGACACCTCCCCGCTCCTCTGGGCTGGCGTTGGAGAGGAGCCCGCCATCGCTCTCTTGCTCTCGCTCTCTCTCTCTCTCTCTCGCTCTCTATAGAAAGCCATCCTTTCGAGCCTCTATTGCAATGGCATCGTTGTCCCTCCCTGTCTGCGAGCTCTTGTCGAGCCCACATGCCTAACACAGACATCGACTCAAGCTGTGGGACCCCCCAGGAAAAGCTATCTGTCAGCACGTCAGCTCTTCTAAGAAGAGTACCCGTTCGAATCGCACCAACTTTTAAGTATACACCGACACGTACATGTTCATATATATATATATATATATACATATGTAGATGTATGTATGTATGTCTATATATATGTATATATATGGAAATGCCCCCCTAGCACTCTGTCTCCGTAGCTTCCTGCTGTTGTTCTTCTCTGTCTTTCCACATGTATGTGTGTCCGATTGTATCGCACACCGAATGTATCGCAAACCAAAGGGATCCTATTGTAACGCGTATAAAAGGTTGCTAAGTGTAACCCTTCAAATAGAAGTCGACTTGTAAATCGCCAACACATGGAATCCTATGGTAACGTCACACAGAAGGATTTCATGTGTAATCCATACAGTAGGAATCAATTTGTAAATCGCAACCTATTGTAACACAAATCAGAAATATTCTATTCTCATAATCCACACGCTAGACATCAATTTGTACATTGGCCACAAAGGGAATCCCATTGTAAGGCCACGCCAACATGTAATCATAAAGGTTTTTGATATCCAGAACCAATTTTCCTTTACAGAACACAAGGTTTGGCCATGTCAGAACCTGCACAATGTTTGTTTTCACAGGCAAGATGTGTCTGGTGCCTGTATATATATATATATGTGTGCGTGTGTGTGTATCTGTTTGTTTGCATTGGATGTCACGAAACACTACCAGTGTTTTGTCTCACATGTCACGAAGCACTGCCAGGTTTTTTCTTTTTCTTTGTTTTTGTTTTTTTCTGGCCTCACAAAAATGCCGGGACTCCGTCGGCCGAGATTGGTCTGCCTCAATTCGTGGGGCAAAAAAAAGCAAACACGACAACACCATGGAACACAAAAAAAAGAGAGACAACACCTAGCAGTGTTTTGTGGCATCCCATGCAACACCACTGTATTTTTACACGTTTTGGGACCACCAAATCAATTTTTCTTATGAAGACAAGGTTTGGAGATGCCAGAGCTCAAAACACCAGTGTTTGTAAATGTTTTGGCACCATCCGACCACGTTTCCATATCAAAACCCAAGGTTTGGGGAGGCCAGAGCTCACAAAACATGTGTTTTTATAGGTTGTGGCACCATCCGGCAAATTTTCCTTGTGAAAACACATGTTTTAAGGCTCTGACATTGCCAAACCTGGTGTTTTGACATGATCGTCATTGCAAATGATTAGCATCATCGTCATTATCAACGTCGTCGTCGAAAGCATCACCATGATGATCATCATGATGATGATCATCACCATGATCATTATGATGATGATTATCATCATGTTCATCATCATCGTCATCATCATCATCAGCAGCATCATCCTTGTCATGATCATGATGGTCATCATCAGCAGCAGCTTCATCACCACCATCATCACCATCGATCAGAATCAGCATCATCTGTATCATCGTCGTCGTTCCTTACGTCCGTCGTTCCTCTCTCCTCGATCTTCCTCCCCGCACCCCTCTCTGACAGTTCTCTGTTCTCTCCCACGCTCCCTTCTCTTCAATATGGCATGGGGAAGGGAGGAGGACGCTGAGGCCGAGCGGAGAGGGATGAGAAGACAAGAGAGCGAAGGAGGGGCATCAGCATTTGACGTGGGATGGGGAGGGGAGGAGGACGCTGAGGGTGAGCGGAGAAGGAGGAGGAGAAAGAAGGATGAGGTGAACCGAGGAGAGTAAGGCTACAGAACGATACGAGAAATGGAACACGAAGGTGGAAGAGGAGGTGATGTCCGAGGAGAAGGAGAAGGCTTAGGAGAATAGAGGGGAGGAGTATGCGTAAATGATAAGAAGAAGTGTACTATGAGGGTGAGGAAGAGGATACAGACGATGATAAAGGGGAGGGTAAATGATTCAAGGGATGAGGAGGAGGAGGTCAACAAGCAATTGAGACGGAGTGCTGGGAGTGTGTGTGTGTGTGGGTATATACATATACACATCTACATTGACATATACATCTACATGTTCGTGCACACAATTTCACAGATGAAAAATTTGCATGTACGTACACATATGGATACCCACATACACCTCTACATAGCTATACACATTTATGTACACGATCGGTAGTTGTATATACTTATGCATATACGATTTATACATGTATATAGACAGACATGGTTTGCTCTTTCGAGGTGAACACTCCGGATGGCTTCCCCGACCACTTCGCCCCCATGCGGCTCAGAGCTTGGCTGGCATAAGAGCGTTATCGAGGGGAGGAGGATGCGTTTCTCTTTCTCTTTCTCTCTCTCTCTCTCTCTCCCCCTCTTTTGTTCTCTCTCTCTCTCTCTCTCGGTTTCTTCCTCCGCACACTCTTCCTTTTTTGTTGGCTTCACGCACGCACTCACTCATGCCACCCTTTTTTACAAAATTATCGGCAGAACTTCCAATGGAGGAGGAATCTGCTACGCATGAGAAGGCGGATGGTCTTGATGACGATGATTACTACTACGATGGTGGTGATGATGATCTTGACGATGATGATGATGATGATGATGATGATGATGATGATGATGATGATGATGATGATGATGATGATGATGATGGAGATGGAGATGATGATGATAATGATGATGATGATGATGTTGATGCTGATGCTACTGCTGCTGCTGCTGATGATGATGGTGGTGGTGGCGATGACGATGATGCTGATGCTGCTGCTGCTGATGATGATCATACTGCTGCTGATGCTGCTGCTGCCGTGTAGAGTCATAATGACGTGGTGCTGCTGCTGACGATGCGGAGAATAATGACCCTGCGAAGGATGAATCTGATGAGGATGCTGATGCTGCTGATGATGCGCTGATGCTGATGCTGCTGCTGACGACGATGATGACGATGATGCTGATGCTGCTTATGATGCTGATGCTGATGCTGGTGATGGTGATGCTGATGTTTATGATGATGACGACGATGCTGATTACGATGATGATGATAATGATGATCACGATGACGACGATGCTGATGATGATGCTGATGATGATGATGATGATGATGCTGCTGACGATGCTGCTGCTGCTGATGATGATGATGACAACGATTAAGCTTACGATGATAATGATGATGCTGGTGATGAGGATGCTGATGATGCTGCTGCTGATGACGATGCTGATGCTGATAATGGTGAGGATACTGATGCTCTTGCTGGTGCTGATGCTGGTGCTGATGCTAATGCTGATGCTGGTGATGTTGCTGCCGATGATGATGATGATGATGATGAGGATGAGGGTGATGATGCTGTTGATGCTGCCGATGATGATGATGATGATGGTGATGATGATGCTGATGAGGATGCTGATGACGATGGTGATGATGATTATGATGGTAATGGTGGTAATGCTGATGCTGATGATGACGATAATGCTGATGATGATGGTGATGATGCTGATGATGGCTATGATGGTGGTGCTGCTGATGCTGATGATGATGGTGATGCTAATGATGATGCTGATGATGTTGATTATGATCATTCTGATCATGATAATGATGATGATGCTGCTGACGTTGCTGATTATGGTGATGCTGCTGATGATGATGCTGATGCTGATGATGCTGATGATGATGCTGATTCTGATGATGATGATTGTGATGATGATGACTGTGCTGATGATGATGCTGATGATGATGATGATGCTGATGATGGTGATGATGATACTGATGCTGATGATGATGGTGATGATGATGATGATGGTGATTATCATTATGATGATGATGATGATGATGAGGATGTTGGTGGTGGTGATGATGGTGATGATGATGATGATGATGCTGCTGATGATGATGATGATCGATGATTGATGATGATGATGCTGATGATGATGATGCTGATGATGATGCTGATGATGATGCTGCTGATGATGATGATGCTGATGATGATGATGCTGATGCTGATCATGATGATGATGATGATGATGATGATGATGCTGATGCTGATGATGATCATGATGATGATGATGATGATGATGAGGATGATGATGATGGTGATGATGATACTGATGCTGATGATGATGGTGATGATGATGATGATGATTCTCATGATGATGATGATGATGATGTTGTTGGTTGTGGTGGTGGTGGTGGTGGTGATGATGATGATGCTGATGATGATGATGATGATGATGATGATGACGATGATGCTGCTGCGATGATGATGATGATGATGATGATGATGATGATGATGATGATGTGATGATGATGATGATGATGATGATGATGATGATGATGATGATGATGATGATGATGATGATGATGATGATGATGATGATGATGATGATGATGATGATGGATGATGATGATGTGGTGGTGGTGTGGTGGTGGTGAAGAGGAGCAGGAGGAGGAGGAGGAGGAGAGGAGGAGGAGGAGGAGGAGGAGGAGGAGGAGGGGGAGGAGGAGGAGGAGGAGGAGGAGGAGGAGGAGGAGGAGGAGGAGGAGGAGGAGGTCTGTAGCCATTTTGGCTCAAGGCCATTGCCCGAAGCCACCCTCTCTCGGTCGTGAGGGTGTAATCGGTTAGGGCCCAAGTCTTCCCGCAGGAGGGCGCCATTTTCTCGGTCGGAGGCCGAGAGCACTTCCACATTCGTTCTCCCGTCAGCCAGCCCTGCTGGCCCTGCAATGAGCGTTGCTGCCTCCCCCGCCTCGCTCGATGGCATCGCTCAGGAGTGGGAACTCGCGAGCACCTTCCCCACACAGGAGGCTGCCGCTGTCGCTGCTGCAGAAGATGCTGCGAAACGGCAACGCATCGCCCACGCTGTTGCCCCCGAAGACGCTGCTAGCCTTAAGGAGTACGTGGACACCACAAAGAAGAGCATGCTCGCTGCCCTGGCCAACGTCCAGAACTCGGTGGCCACGCTCACGCCGCCAGTCCGCCCAAGAAGCCCGCATCGTCGTCCTCGAAGGCCAGATCCGCTCGCTCACGGAGACCCTCGGCGACATCAAAGCTGCTCGCCCTCCTCCTCCTGCTGCCGCTCCTGGCTTCAATCGCAATACCGACCCGACCATCCTTCTGCTCCGCACCAAGCTGTCCTGCGCCAAAGCTGGTGTCCTCGCTGCGCTCTCCGACTGGCCCGGCCGTGCCCAGCTCAACGAGTCTGATTTCTCAGTGGAAGGCGAACCTGTTTCCAACAGGTACATCCTGCGGATCAATGGTTCGGTCCCCTACGCCTCTCGGAAAGTCCAGCAGGCCCTCGGCGCTCTTCGTCGACATGACCAGACATGGGAGCGCTTCCAGTGCCAGGCCCCCGACAACTCCATGCAGGATATATTCATCTCTGGCGACAAGAACGTGGCCCAGGTCAAGAGAGAGCTCGGCCTCAAACGTGTTCGCCGTGAGCTCGAACTCCACTACGGGCACCTTCGCTTCTACAGAGACAAAGACAAGGGTGAGATCTCGTGCCAGTGGAAGCCGCTGGTACATGTGGAACCACAGGCTGGAGAAGCACCGCCCAAGCTCTCGTTCTGCCTCGCCAACCTCAACGCGCTGGGGATCGACAAGTCCAAGATCCTTGACGGCGTCATGGCTGGCTCCAAGTCCGCAAGTGAGGCGACGTGGAGTGTTTAGCCCGCTGCTGGCGCAGTGGACTGATTCGCGCGGCTCTCCGACCCCTCTCTCGCTGGTCACATGGAACGCCCAGGCGCTATTCCACTACAAGGCCGGCATTCGCTCCAGGAAGCTCGCACTTGCGCGCTCGCTGTGGAAGGCTGGATCGATCATCTCGCTCCAAGAGACCCACGGCACGATGATTGAGTTGCGGGACTTCGCCTACTTCTCCAACTCCGCCTTCTCTTTCGCCTCTTCGCTCTGCCTTAACATCCGAGCAGGAGGGGTCGTTGCCCTGCGCCCCAACTTCGAACATCTTCCGATTCGGCCTCATCTAGTTCAAAATAATGTCCTGGTTCCAGGACGAGTTTTGGAGCTCTTCCTCGGTTTCTCCGAGGGCATCTGGATATCACATTTTAATGTTCATCTCCATGGGCGTTCTGTGGGAGAACGGCACCTCGTTGCTCAGGCTCTTCGGGCTCGTCTTGCTGATGCCGCCTCTTCGCCCACTACTAGGCTGGTTATCGTGGCTGGAGATTTGAATCTGGCCGACTCGGCCCCGCGCTCGCTGGACGCAGACCCCTCCATTGACCCGCTAGATGCCCTTCGGGATTGGCGCGCTTCCAGGGGCGCGATTTTGTGTCTTGTTTTGAGCTCCATGACAGAAATCGGGACCCCTGACCCCGCCCACTACAACCGCGCGCTGGGAACCCTGAACACCATAGATCGGGTCTTCGTGAGCTTTCCTGGGTGGGTCTGCAACCAGCTGTTAACCAGCGGCCAGGTCAGTAAGATCCCAGAGGCCCTCCACGCCCAGGGCCTCTCAGACCACGCGCCGCTCGTGGTCAGCCTCGCTGGTTGTCCTCCGATCCCGTCTGGCGAACGCCCCATCCCGAAACACGTTTTCCTCCAGCCCGAGTACAAGGAATACCTCAGTTCTGTCGGGGACCTGGGAGATACTTGCCACCTCTCCCCACCTCGTCCCCTCCAGTACCAGGCGAGGATCATGAGGGGGGCTGCGTCTGTTGCTAGGAACGCCATGATTGTGAAGCGCCCCGAGTCGATAGATACCAGGTTTCTGATTGTCAAGAGCATCAGTCGAGCGGTTTGGAGGCAGGATATCATTTTAGCAGAACGACTCAGAGCATCACACTTCTTGGCCCGTCAGTACCTGGACGTTGACGTCCTCGCGCGCACGGTGACCCTCCTGCGCGTTCTTTTGAATTCTTGCAGGTCTCTTCCGAGCTCCACTTGAGTATCTCTGAGCGCGAGCAGGTTAAGATCAGGGCCAGCCTGACGAGGGTGCACTCAGAGAACCAGAAGCGGAAGCTCAAGAGAAGACTCCGCGCTGTGGTTCGGCACAGTCGCTTATGGAGTCCGTTTGACCGCTGAGTTTCGCTTCGTGGCGTGCGCTGTGGGGATGGTGTCTGCACGGAGCAGGGAACAATGATGGAAGTATTATATCAGCATTGGTCCTCCGTATTCTCGAAAAAGTAGATCGACTCCAAGAGCGCCCAGAGGTACCTCGACCGTTTCGGCGTCTCCCCTGACCTGATGAATTTGCCCCCTCCTTCCCTTCGCTCCGTGGAGAAATACATCCAGGGCCTCGAGCACTCGGCCCCTGGCCCCGACGGGCTCCCGTTTGCTGCATGGCAAGGGCACCCTGAAGGCTTTCTTATTCTCGACAAAATGACGCGGTGGATTCTCAACGGCAACCCCCCAATGGCCTCCTTCAATGACCTCCGCAAGGTGTTCATTCCCAAAGGCTCCGAGGCCTCCGACGAAATCGCCATTCATCGGGGCCCCAACCAGACTCGCCCCCTTGGTCTCAAAAGCGCCTCGAACAAGATCATCACGGGAATCGTTTGCCGCGAACTCAGCAAAACTCTGGATACCTTCATTGCCCCGATACAGCGTGGTTTCGTGGGCGGTCGGAACTTCGGGACCAACATGCTCGATCTAGATACATACTCCAGGGTGTGCGGCATGCGTATCACGGACCCAACTGTAGCCATCTCGCACAAGCCAGTTCTTGACAGTTTCGATTACGGCCAGGCCTTCCCGTCGATTGCGCATGAATTGCTGCTAATGTGCCTTCGACGTCTTCGCATCCCCTCCCCGCTCCTCTTCTTCCTCGAGATCCTCTACAGTGCTGTCCGGTGCTTCGTGTGTGCCAACAACGCGCTCCGCTTCGCCTTCAAGATAGCGAGTGGCATCGTCCAGGGCTGTCCCGCATCAGGCGTGATCTACGCCATCGCTTCGAATCCCTTCCTGTCCGACATCGATGCCTCCCTTCGTGCTCGTTCTCAGCCTGGTGGGGGCCGACGCCGGGCTCCCCGCGAGAAAGGCATCGCTCGGGCTCGTGCTGATGACGTGGGCGCTGCGCTTCGTCAACTCGCCGATCTCCGTATTCTGAAGCGGCCCTTTGACCTGAGTCTCCGTCTCGCAGGTCTCACCTTGAAGCCGTCCAAGTGTTTCATTACCCCCCTGGGAAGCGAGTTCTCACAAGAGCTCAGCGAAACGATCACGGCTTGGCTGCGTGCGCAGCTTCCAGAGTGGGCCGCGTTCCAGGTTGTGCCGTTTTTGACTTATCTCGGTTTGGTGCTCGGTCCTGGGACCGAAAATGAGAGCTGGACTGGCACTCGGAAATGGTTTGCCCGAGGCTGCGCCATTGCGCGTGCTAGACCTCCCACAGCAGTCACGCAATATCTTTATATCAAGAGAGCTGTGCCCACGATCGGATATGTGGCTCAGTTCATTTCCCTTCCCTCCTCGGACCTCGTTTGTTTGACTCGCTCGGAGCACGCCCTCTTCGCCTCTCTCTTTCGTGTGCCTCGCTGCTCCTTTTCCCGCGCTGGCTGGTTCGCCCTTTCCTCCTGGGGCGGACCCTCCGTGAACAGTATAGTGGTTCTATCCTTAGCCTCCCTGATGCGGACTGCTCTGGTGACGCTTCCTGAATGGGAACCGCTTTTTCAGTTTCTCCGCGGGGCGGCTCTCGATCACCTGACCCTGCAGGAGATCGGAGAAGGAAAACTCAGCCCGTCCTGGTGGAAATCCCTTCCTCTGCAAAATCTCTCCCAGGCCGCTGCGGGCTTCTCGGACCGCGCCCAATGGGCGCAAGCTGGCTCTCTAGCCTCGCAGTCTGCTCGCGCGTGTCTCAACCCTCCGAGCCCTTGCAATTCGGAGCCTAGGCCGCCTGAACTAAACCGAAGGTCCAGCGTGTGATTTCTGCCTCGCTCCAGTGCTCTCTGTTTCCTGACCCCTTCCCCTCGATGTTCTCCTCTCGCCTCCTGGGCTGGTTTCCCGACCGTCGGGGCGAAATTCAAAGCATCAGCTGGGCTAAGGTGAAGGCGTGTCTTGCTGCTCTCCCACTTGGCTTCAGCTCGGCAGTATTCAAAACTATAGCAGGTGCATGGGTAACATCAGCTCGTGCGCACGACAATTCCCAGCGTGGATGCATGATGGGGTGTGGCGGCCCCGACACTTTCCTGCATTACTGGGCGTGCTGCCCTGTTTTCCAGTATTTGCTTGCTCTCACCATCCAGCCGCTTCCGTTCCTCGATTCTCCCATTGCTCGTCTCGGCCTGTGCTTTCCTTGTCGCGCTGATTTCGAGCCCGCTGCTGCTGGTCTTCTTCTCTTCAATGCCGCCGCCGCCTCTCGTGCCTCTCAGGCCGATGCTTCCCTGCCCCTCGCTCGCTGTCACATCTTTGAGTTACAGCCTGCTGTGCGATCCGCACTAGCGAGGCTCCGCGTCGCGCGCGCGGGCGCGGGCTCGGAGTAATCGACTTGGCGCGCCTCGGCGACGCGCCGGGAGGAGGAGGAGGGGGAGGAGGAGGAGGAGGAGAAGGCCCAGACAGCCCTCGCTGCAGCTGCGCTCGGCCCCGAAGCACCCTCCAGCCCAGCGCAGCACAGCCGTGAGCTCCTGTGAGGAAGCGCCGCGGCCGATGCGGGCGCGGCGAAGCGCGCCCGCATCGGTCTGCGACAGTGGCGGTAGAGCGCCGCGCGCGGCACGCGCGCGCCGCGCTCGATGCCGCGCCACGCGCGCCGAAGGGCGGAGGACTTTCGGTCCAGCCGGCGAGGCGGCAAGACCATTTCCGAGGCGTCTTCCCGGGAGGACCTGCCCGCCGACCGATGGCGATCTCACGCTTGCGTTGGCGGCCATGCTGGCAGATTTCAGTCGTCGGCGGGACGCTGGGGGCGGTGTTTTGGGGGCCAGGTATCTGCCAGGCTTGCAGGGTGTTGGCAGGAGTTGTCCTGCCCCAGGGCGTCTCTGGGGACGCCTGCCGACTCCCCGCGGCCTGACTTCAGAAGTATGGCATGGGTTCATGGGGTCATCGCTGCCGAGAAGGAACAGCGCCTCCAGGCGAGGCTCGGGAGGGCGCCCGAGGCCCCAGGACAGCCCACGGGCTCGAGGGCGACCTGGCGTCGGCCAGACTGGAGAGCCCAGGAGGGGCCGGGCACCCTCGCGCGCTCCAGGCGCCTCGCATCCGCGAGCGGCCGCCGCCGTCGAGGATCCGATCCACGCGCGCCCGGGCAGGGGGCCCGCCCGCGCAGGCGCGGCCGACGACGCGGACCTCTGCAGGCGGCTCGCTGGCCACAGGAGGCGCCCGAGGCGGTGCGCTCTCCCGTGCTCTCTGGGGGCGCGGCGCGGCGATTTTATCCGAGGCCTCGCTGGCTGGCGATGGCCGCCCGCCCGCCCCGTGGCGAGCGCGCGGGAGTCGGAAAGGATAATGTATGTTGTGCAATATAGGTGGTGCAAGCTGCAACGCATTCTACGCGGTGCTCGATCGAAGAAACGCGCCGAGCAAACTTTATGCCATCTATGTGCTGCAATCTATGGGGGGGGGGGAATATTTGCGGTGCAACCGATGTGGTGTAGTCTATGCGATGCTATTCGCCCTGCCGAACTTGAAGTTGCCGACCCCACTGCTCGCGCACGCGTCCCACCCGCCCACCCGCAATTTGGTTTGCATAACCCATGCGACGGCGATTGCGATGAGTGTTCGGCGTCGGCTGGTGCATCTCTGCGGCCGCGCTAGCCCGCGCTTGCTCGCGCGGGAGGCGACCGGCTAGTTCGGAGTGACCGACGCGGCCGCGGTGGCGCTGACCGCTGGGCACTTCAGCGGGCACTTCGTTGCGAGTCGGTGACGTGGGCGGGCGCGGTATCATTGCGACGCCGACGCCGGTAGACGCGATTATGAGACTAGCGGTGATGGCGACGATGATGGCGATGACGAGGGCAAGACCAATGACTGCGCCGATGTTGATCGCGCCCGCCAGCAACGATGACGATGTTTTCGCGCCCGCGATGAAGGTTTTGGAAGCCCTGGTTGCCAAACCTGTTTTTGTTTCTGAATGTTCCGGGACATTCGATTTTGAATTCTTTACGGAACCTCATTTTTTTTGAACATGTCGGCGTTCGCGCGCGACGACGCGCGCGTGCGCACGTTGCTTTTTTTTTGGGGTAAGGGCTTGAAAATGGATGATTCTTGATGAGCGAACGTGCGCGCATTTTCCAGAGGATGAAGGGGGGACGAACTCCGCGGCCTGGCTGGGATGGTACGAGTTCATATTTTAGGATGGACGATGGGGCAACATCGTGTACACATTGCAATACGGAAAGGTGTACCATCAACCCGGCGGGGGGGGGTAGATCCTAATATTTTCTGAAAAGGGAAATCCAACGGCGGCGATGTGCGGCGACGATACGGCGACGGCCGGCACGGAACCGCCAGACCGACGCCCAAGCCGTGGCGACGAGGCGCGACGAGGCGGCGACGGGGTGGCGATGGCCGGCACGGAACCGCCAAACCCACACAGACACACAGGCCCAGTTCTTTAACCGGAAGTGGGAATTCCCAAGTGCAAGCCTTGTTTGGGGAATCAACAAAAAACCTTCGGAGGTCCGCACGGATTTTTCGGATCGGCGCTGGACCCCCCGGCGGTGCCTCTGGCGCAGCACCTGGCGCGCTCCGCGCGCCAGGGAGGGAGATCCTTCGTCGACCCAAGACATGTTCATGATTTATGCCCGTTCCGAGCGTCCAACTTGGATCTCCGAAGGTTAATGCTGATGTATTTGTTTTCTGATTATTCCGTGTATGTTCCGTGTGTGTTTCCCGTCCACGAGCACCGTCAGAAAACCCAGACGTCCGACGACGTGTTTTTGTCGGGTCCGCGGGCCAAAAGGTCTCGACCCCCTTTCCCATGGACAGTTTTTTGTTTCGGATCTGGTTATGATGGTCCTGGGGCCTGGCAACGAGACCTAGACACCGAGATCGAGAAAAAAAAACGCCAGCGCGGCCTCGGGGCGGCCGAGGGCTCCGCGCGGCCGCGCAGCGCGGATGCACGGCAGGCGTGGTGGGCGGGATGTGCGCCCCCTGCTGCTCTCGGCGGGGGCGGCGCGCAGATCCCGCCCGCGCGGTGCCCTCTGGGAGCTCTGGCGGGGGCGCCAGGCCCGCGGCATGGCATCGGTGCGAGGGGGACCGGGGGAGCAGGGAGTCGTGAGAATGGTGCGTTTCAAGGTCTCCTGGCTTGCCGCTTGCCCCGAGCGGCCAGAGACGAATGGCCGAGTGCCGCTAGAACGTCCAGAATTCCTGGAGCGTGTCCCGAGCCAGTCGCATCATCCCTCCTTGGGGGATACGGGTGGTGAGGTCTACGAGGGGGAGGATTACCAAGATCAGCAGCAGTGGCGCAACCAACCAAGCTCTCTGAGTGAATTGTGAAGGCCTTGACATAGGGCAGCCTGAGGCGACGGGCCCGGGCCATTTTGAAGGAGGAGAGGAGTGAGAGAGGGAACGAGGAGGAGGAGGAGGAGGAGGAGGAGGAGGAGGAGGAGGAGGAACTCTCCGAGCTCTCGGACCAATCACAGGAACACCAATGGTGAACCTGCGGATGATCCTGCTGCACGTAGGTGGGAAAAACTGTGGGTGCAGGCGCGGCCACCCAGCTCAGGGTGCGTGCTGCAGGACGCACACCTAGTGGGAGGTAAGGGCCAGCGCTTGCTCGCTCTTGGCGGTCTTGACCTTGTCGCCGAAGGCCACCACAGTCGCCGGAGCGGTGCGGTACCGCACCATGTCGCGGTGGAAGAAGTCGGTGTCGGCGTCTTTGGTTTTAACCTGCTCCGCACAGGCCTACTGCTGGAGATCATACACCTCTTGCATGTGTGCCCTCAAAGCGTGGCAATAGTCCTCCGCATCGGCCTCTGATTCCGCCGACTGTTGCTCGTGGTGGTCGTGCTCCCTGCTCAGCTGGGCAGGGTTGGGGGGAGAGCTCTGTCTGCAGGGTGGGCTCTCACCACGTGCAGGGGGCCAAGCTGCCACCCTCACCTGGCCAGGGCTGCCTTGCCGTAGGTGTTGTTGATGAGGACTGTGGCGCGAGGCGCCGGCTCCAGTGCTGTGGTAGGCTCCACAGGGTCAACCTCTTCTGCTCGGTCTGGCTGGTCGGGCTCGTCTGGCGCATCATGGCCGGATAGCACAACCGCGGCGCGAGGCGCCAATTCATTCGCACTCGCAGTGGTATGACCCACCTCTTCTCGCGGGTCTGGCAGGTCTGGCTGCGCTGGAGCATCAGGGTCAGGAGAGCGCACCTCGGCAAAACAGCCGGGTGGTGCCGAGGTGGCCCGCGTAGCAGCTCGCGGGGGCGGTGTTGCAGCACCGCTCTTGTCTTCGAGGTCCGAATGTCGGAGTTGAGGTGCTGGCACCTCGAGCGCGCTGTGCAGGAGGCGCCGCTGGATGCGTCGTCGGTAGCCGCTTGCCGCGCTTGCACGTGAAGTCCATCTTCTTGAGGCTGTCCTGGTGGATCATGTTGCCGAACTCTCTCTGCAGCCTGATCCGCAGTTTTTCTTTATTCATAGGGGTAGGTTTGCGGTCTCACTGCGCTGCCTGCCGCCTTGGTGGTGCTCTTCTGCCAGATCTGTACACGCCGCGCACTCTGGTCTGGCTTCGTGCGCCATGGCCTGGCCCGCTCTGGCGAGTGGCCTTTCTTCCACAGCTGCCTATTCGGGCTTCTGGAGTGGCGCCACGGCGGCTTCTTTGTGTTCTTGACGTTCTTGTGGCCCTCTGGTGGCTGGTTGCCACCCGCTTGTCTGAGGCTGATGGCCCTGAGCTGCGGTGGGTGCCCCAGCTCCACCTGCCGATGGCCATGGTGTCGGGCTAGGCTGTGCCTGACACTGGGGTGGTCGCAGTTGGCCGCTGGTCATCGTGGGGAGGGCGACTGGGAGTCGGCTTCCCGCCACACCGAGCGTCCCTTTCTCCTCAACCTCGATCGCCGCGAAGCCTCGCCGGCCTCGTGACCAACCTTTCCAGGGTGATTGCGAGAGCTGGACTTCTGCTCCTGGTGGCGCTTGCGGCGCACTTGGCGCCTGGACGAGGTGCCACGGCTTTGCTGTCGCGTCGGGTCCTCTCCTCATTGTGGTAGTGCGGCTCCTCCTTTCGGAACTCGCGGCTCCAGTGGCACCGCTGGGATAACTTCCTGGGTCCTTCAGTGGTGCCTCCGCTGGGGCCGCTGAGCTCGCTGGATCCTCGGAGGGCGACGGCAGGGCCCTCGCTGATCCTTCGGAGCTGTACTCTTCGTCGCTGGATCTCGGGAGCTCCTCCTTGGGCTCCTCCTTCTCCTCCTCCTCCTCCTCCTCCTCCTCCTTCGGGCGCGTACTGCCAGTGGTCGCCTTTGGGCGGTAGCGGCCACGGCGGGATGCTCGCTCTGCCCTGCGGCGGTCTTCTTCTTGGATCCTCGACCCGGCACCCTGACTGGGTATGGCCTCCGTGAGCGCCTTCTCCATCTCCTTGCGCAGGATGCGGTCCGCTTCGCTGGCGCCACTGGTGCGCCTGCTGTCCCATCAAGGCTCCCAGCTGGGGAAAACCTTCGCATGACTGCTGCTTCTCTACTGCAGGGCCGCTGGTATCGGCCATCCAATCCCCGCGCTTGAGCGGCCTATCTGGGGCTCCCTCTCAAGCGACCAGCCAGGGTCACCCGCCACGTGCAGCGTGGCGCGCCCCCTGGTGGTGGGTGTGTGGCGGTCGGTTCGCAGTCACCTCCGTGCCACCATGGCCCGCCCGGTTTGAGCCAAGGCGCGGCCGAAGGAGGGCTCGAGCCGAGGGCTTGAGAGCAGGAGGAGACGGAGGAGATGGAGGAGGAGGAGGAGGAGGAGGAGAAGGAGGAGGAGGAGGAGGAGGAGGAGGCGGAGGAGGAGGAGGGGGAGGGGGAGGGGGAGGGGGAGGGGGATTTCCAGGATTTCCGCCATCACGTAGTGATATATTTACAAGGCAACTACGCTAAGGCCACCCCCTGAGCAAACCCGCGAACGAGACGACCCAGTACAGGAACCTCAGCAGAAGGTACATGACGAACCCGACAACGAAGTCTATGGAGCGCAAAGCGTTGTCACATAGCGAATCCCTCCAAATTCGAATGGCACCTCAACAAACGAAGCATACCAAGCTAAACTGAAACGGACTTGGCTCGATTCGGCCCTCTCCGCAGGTCAACGGGCTACCTCTCACGTATATCATAAAGATCGCCTCCTCCGCAGACAGCCTCGCAAGACAGCAACGCAGCCAAAATTACCACCCAAACTGTTCATTCCTTCCAGCCGAGCCTTCTGCACCAACTTGAAACACTGCACGAAGACAGCGAACCATAACCACCAAAAGCACCTGAAATACCCTCCCCTGGCGGAGATGGGAGATCCCAGCGTTATAGCTGATGATGTCTGGCTCACGCTTGATGCACGAGAAATGGAGGCCCCAACACCAGAAACCGAAAGACATACCCTCCCCTGGCGGAGCTGGGAGATGCCCAAACGATAGCTGACGAAATGAGCCCAAACTGAAACATTCCAAAGCCACACCACATGCAGCCCGAACTGGAGGAGCGACACCATGCGAAACCCGTAGTGGTACCCACCAGCTTGTTTGGCCTGCGCCACAGCCCCGGAATAATAAGACTTGAAATCGCGAATTCATTCCCCTTCGTCACCAGGAGAGGCTGGACGATACCGATGTGAGCAAACGACTCCCAACACGGTCCGGAGTCCCTGATGTCCCCCAAGCGCCGACGAGAAGGCGGGAAGCTGGGCTAGCGCGAGCGAGTAGGAGCCAAAAGATGGTACTACGCGCCCCGCCCACCTGTGCTTGAGGGGAGGGGGAGGGGGAGGGGGAGGAGGAGGAGGAGGAGGAGGAGG
>CAUYUJ010014180.1:185000-200194 GCA_963575745.1 Prorocentrum cordatum | reverse complement strand
GGGCTGCCCTGGGCGCCACGGCTCTGCCGAGCTCTGTCGAAAAGGTTCGGCAGGCCAGCCCTTCGCAGCCCCTGGGCGACGACCGGCGTGCGAAGTGCTCCCCAGATTAGCGTCGGGTGCCGTGCGCCCTCACAGAAGCGTACCAGTCCTCTGCTGTGCTTGTCCGTCGAGGCGCACCGAGCTGCCCGCGACCACGAGCCACATGCTGTGTGCTGCGGCCTCGGATGTGGGCACGCCGAGGCGGAGGAGATGAGAGGGAGAGTGGCGAGGAGCGTGAGCAGAGGTGGGAATGCGAGCCGAAGACAGGGGGAACTGCGAGGCTTGCGGAAGACATGACAGAGGCCATCTACCAAGCTCCTTGAACTACAGGATCGTCCAAGCGGAAGCGAACTGGCAAGGCAATCGAGGCTTCGAAGATCCCTCCGCCTTCCACTTGACCAGTAACAAGGCTCGGTGGAATCATAGTTCGACGAGCCCCCCGCGGGTCCCGAGGACACTCTTGGGCTGTCTTGGGCGCAATGGCTCTTCCGTGTTCCCCCCGGATTGGCTCGGCAGAACCATTTTGGGGCCGTCTGGACAGATTTGGGGCCCTTCTTGGAGCCGTCTTGCGGATGTCCCAGTAGGGTAGTACTAGGCCATCACATTGGTTTCTTTCGGCCCTCTTAGGCCGTCTTTGTGTCTCATAGAGCCATCTTGGACCAGCCTCGGAAGCCAAACCATCGTAGCAGTTTGGGTGTTAACTATTCAGGCTTCCGCCAGGCTCCATGTATTCCGTTCATTTCCCGTTGCGTTTCTCGGTGCGCCCAGCATCGCGATCTTCGTTTTCGCTCGAGATTTTCTCGCGAACCCGAAGGTCCGAAGTTCCTGCCCGAGTTCCTGTTTTTTTTTCTCAGCCGCGATAGGCACGCCAATCAGGTGAAAAGGGCCCCGAGGACAGCACAGGCCAGCGATCTCGTTCGCTCTCAAGGGGAGGGCGCTTTCCGCCCCCGAGTGGCCAGGTCTAACCCTGCCTCAACGTGTCTCCTGCGCGGTGGCGGGTACGGCAAACTGTCGCCATCGTTTGGTGCATCGGGTTTGTGGCGTCGCGTTCGAAGTTGGCCAGATCTGAAGCGCGATGGCAGGGTGCACTCGCTGGAGGGAAGCCCTCCCCCCCTTTCCCCTGGCAGGGGCCCTCATCTTACCATTCGCCTCCTTTACGTTTATCTCTCGCGACCCTGTGTGCCTCCCCCCATCCCCTCCGCTCTGTTTCTCCTCTCTTGGCATCGCTCGGACGCGTGCATTTCTCTCGGCGAGCACCATCGAGGTTCATGTTGGGTCATCTTGCGAAAAAAAAACATGCACGACATCGAACATGCACGGGGAATGGACGTCCGAGCGATGGCGAGCTCTTTCTCACTTCCGTCCCTCCATCTCCACTCCTCGGATGAAGGGAAGGCGACGCCAGCGCCAGCAGCAGGGTCACGCCTGGCGAGGGCGTCCTCGATTTTTCCCTGAGCTAGACATCGGAGATGTCTCGAGCGGGACACCGAAAACACAGCCACACTACATCAACACGAGGACCCACCACCGCTCCTTGCGATGCTGGCGCTGTTGCCGATTCCCAGCGCGGGCGTTCCAGGTTGAACGCCGCCAGTGGCCATGAATCGGCCGACATCGAAAGATCTGCGCTGCAGGAAAGACGCGTTCGTTGAGGGTTGAGCGATCCACGCGATGCCAAAACCAATGCCCAGAGGTCGTCACGACATGAGCCTGCCGTAATTCCTTTCCTCGCCCTTCAGGGGCAACGGCAGGGGGGGTCTGGCCCAGGGGTGGGAATCGACCCCCAATCACTCACTCCTTGCCAATCGTGGCTTGGGCGCTCCAGCCTGCCATCGAGGGCCTATCGCCGATCCATCAGCGATGCAACGCTGACTCCAAGCCAATGTTCCCCCCCCCTCTTTGACGAGTCCCCCCTTTACCGAGTCCCCCCGTCCCTATCGTCCCCCCTTCGTCCCTGCTCCCCCCACCCTCTGTCCGGCCCCGCACTGGGAGCTGAGGCCAGGCGCCAGCCCAGGACCGAACAAAATCCGCCCCTGCGCTGCCGCGTCTCAGCCGCGCCTCTGGCGCCCGCGCAGTCCCGCCACCGGCTCTCCCCGCCACTGTCCCCGGCGGCCCGCTGACCAGCGGCCTCAAAGCAGTTGTTGGCCTCTCCCTCTCTCTCTCTCTCTCTCTCCCGCAGGAGGCCGCGAGGTCGAAGAGGGCCTAGGTGAGGCGGGGCCGAGGCCGCGAGTCCGACGTTTGTCTCCCAGCTCATGCGCGTGCAAGGGGAGGAGGAGGAGGAGGAGGAGGAGGAGGAGGAGGAGGAGGAGGAGGAGGAGGAGGAGGAGGAGGACCAGCGTAAATCGATCCAAGACGCATCAACGATGGTAGCAGTGGTCACGGAGCTGGTGGCTCGCGGGGCTTTGACACAACAGCCTTTGGCCCGAGTTTCGGACACGTTCGCAAGACAACGCTCATTCGTCAGCACAGACAGAATTTTCGCGCGTTGGTTCGCCTATGGCAGGTTGGTCTTCGCGAGTCTCCGGAATTGCTTGCGTCATTTTGTTGGCACTTTCGTCTGCAGGTCTTCCTGGTTGTTCTGGTTGAAGAAGAAGCCATCCCTTCAAGTTTCCTCCTCATAGGCCTCTACCATCCCTTCAAGTTTCCTCCTCATAGGCCTCTACGTGCAAGAATTTATGCTCATTGCGGGAAGTGCCCCATTGAAAGACAACCGTGTGAGAATCTTCACTCGTACCGAACCATTCCTGTGATTCCCACGCCGCGAATCAACGTGACAGTTGCGTCTTGACAAGCATGAACCATGCCAGAACGCCGTTCCTGGGACTTCAACACCTTGGCTCAACGTGACTGTTGCGTCCTGGCAGTTTTAAATCATGCGCGTCGCTGTTTCTGGGACTTCAACCCTACGAATCCGTGAACATGCTGCACGCTTTCAAGACGAATGCGTGCGGCGCTAAGGCGAGAGCCACATTTTCCAAGGAACCGCCCTCCATCCTTCAAACTGCTGCAACATTTTACGACACATGTGCGTGGCGCCAACCAAGGCGAGAGCCACGTTTTGACAAAAAAGACCCGCCCTCCATCCATGAAAACGCTTCACACTTTTCAGACGAATTTGGGCGGCGCTAGGGCGAGAGCCGCATTTTGAAAAGCACCTGCCATCCATTCTTGAAACTGTCGCAAGCTTTCACGACGAATGTGCGCGGCGCTAAAGCGAGAGCTCCATTTCGACAAGGACCCGCCATCCATCATTTAGACGGTTGCAAGTGTCAAGCTTCAGGGTCATACATGGTGAGGAAGTCTCCGGCGAGGCGCCTTGCCCGCCCTACCAACACGATTGGGGTTGCGACAGGGAGGGGTTATTGATGAGGCAAAAGGACTGAGGAAGACGCCGGAGAGGGATGAGGAGGCAGGAGCTGGGGCGATGACAGAGGAGGGGCAGGAGGTTGAGGAAGACGAGACAGAGGAGGGGGAACGGGAGTGGAGAAGGGGAGGCACGTGGGCGATGATGATGATATTGATGATATTGATGACGATGACGATGACGATGCTGAAGATGATGACGATGAGGATGATGACGATGCTGATTTACCGCCATCATTATTATCATCATTCTGATGATGATGATGGTGATGATGATGGTGGTGGCCATGGTGGTGACGATGATGCTGATGCTGATGATGAGAATGATGAGGATGCTGATTTTGATGATGGTGGTGGTAGTGAAGACGATGATGCTGATGATGATTCTGGGATTGTGATCAATGAAGCCGAGGACGATGATAATGTTGATGCAGAAGCAGCTTATGATATTGGTGAGGATGCTGCTGCTGCTGTTGATGCTGATGCAGGTGGTGCTGCTGCTGCTGCTGATGATGCTAATGCTGAAATTGATGATGCTGATGCTCATGATACTGATTCTGATTATGATGATGATGATGCTGGTGATGCTGATGATGCTGATGATGGTGATGCTGATGATGATGCTGATGATGACGTTGATGTTGCTACTGATGCTGATGCTGCTGATGATGATCAGGATGCTGATTATGATCGTGATGCTGGTAATGATCATGATGACGATGGTGCTGATGATGATGATACTGATGATCATGGTGATACTGATAGTTAATTATGATGATGCTAATGGTGATGCTGATGATGATTATGATGAAGATGATGCTGCTGGTGATGCTGATGCCGATGAGGATGATGATGATGGTGACGATGATGATGATGATGATGATGATGATGATGCTGGTGATGATGATGCTGAGGATGATGATGCTGGTGATGATGATGCTGGACTCTTGACGCACGGGGAAGGGACAGGAAAGGAGGATTGCCATGATGATGCTGATGAGTTTGATGATGATGGTGATGATCATGGTGATGTCGATGAGGAGGATGCTGATGCTGATGCTGATGGTGATGATGATGCTGATGAGGATGGTGATGGTGATGGTGATGGTGATGATGCCGATGGTGATGATGGTGATGATGGTGATGATGGTAATAATGATGATGCTGATGGTGCTGCTGCTGATGATGATGATGCTTCCGTATATGCGGATGATGATAACAATGATGATGTTGTTGATGATGATGCGGATGCTGATGCTGATTCTGACGATGATGAGGATGCTGATAATGCTGATGATGCTGCTGCTGCTGCTGCTGCTGATGATGATGTTACGGCGGAATGATGCTGCTGCTGGTGATGATGTTGATGGTTTAGCTGCTGAGTATGGTGGTGGTGGTTGTGGTGGTGGTGGTGGCGATGCTGATGATGCCGTTGCTAATGTTGATGAGGGGGATGAATATTCAGGATGAGCAGCGGGAGGAGGAGCAGGGAGAGCAGGAGGAGGAGGAGGAGGAGGAGGAGGAGGAGGAGAAGGAGTAAGGGAGGATGAGCATGAGGAGGAGGAGGAGGAGGAGGACCAGTGGAAACCCAAGAGTCATCAAGGTGTTGGAATTAACCCTCCCTCCAAGCTCCCTCTTCATAGGCCCGTACAACGGTTCATTTCCATTGAAGGAAGTGCCTCGTTGGAAGACAATGAAGATCCTGAAGCGTGCCAAAAAGTTGTTCCCGGGATTCAACGCTACGTATCAACCTGAGTGCTGAGTCCGTCTTGACGATCCAGAATCGTGCCAGAACGCCGTTTTTGTGACCTCAAAACAGCGAAACAACATAACTGTTGCGCCCGCATAGTCGATCCGGAATCCTTCTCAAACACGATTTCTGGTTCGTTGATCATGGGAACCCGTGAAACTCTTGCATTTTTTGGGTTTAAAAATCAGATGTTCGCGGCGCTGTTGCGAGAGCTGCATTTTGAAACGGAACCGCCCTCAATCCGTGAAGCTCTTGCACATGTTTAAAACGAATGTGCGCGGCGCTGAGGCGAGAGCCACATCAAAAAAACCACCCGTCCTCAATCCATGAAGCTCTTGCAAATTTGAAAACGACTGTACGCGGCGCTAAGGCGAGAGCCACATTTTGAAAGCCACCCGTCCTCAATCCGTGAAGCTCTTGCATTTTTTTGGTTAAAAAAGAAAAAGAAAAAACACGAATGTGCGCGGCGCTAAGGCGAGAGCCACATTTTGAAAAGGAACCGCCCTCAATCCATGAAGCTCTTGCAAATTTGAAAAATGAATGCGCGCGGCGCTAAGGCGAGAGCCACATTTTGAAAAGGAACCGCCCTCAATCCGTGAAGCTCTTGCGAATCCCCAAAATCGAAGGTGCGCGGCGCTGAAGCGAGATCCACATCTTGAAAACCACCCGCCCTCCATTTGTGAAACTGGTGTCACTTTTTAAGCGTCAGAGTCATACATGGGGAGGGCGTCTCAGGGGCAACGCCCGGGCCGCCCTAAAAACTGGCCTCGGGTTGCGACAGGGAGGAGTTATCCATAAGGAGAAGGAATGGAGGAGGGGGGATGATGAGTGGGATGGGGGAGAACGGGTGAGTGGGCAACGGAGGGGAGGGACTGGAGGAGGAGTCGGAGGAGGGGAAGTGGAAGGGGTAAGGGGTAGGTGGAGAGGGAAAGGAAGGGTAGGAATGGGGAGGGACTTTTGAAGCACGGGGAAGGGAAAGGACAGGGGGATTGCCATGATGATGCTGATGATTCTGATGATGACGATGATGATGATGATGATGATGATGCTGATGATGAGGATGATGATGATGGAGATGATGAGGCGGAGGAGGACGATGCTGGTGCTGATGCTGATGGTGATGATGATGGTGATGATGCTGATGCTGGTGATGATCATGATGATGCTGATGCTGGTACTTCCAGTGATGGTGATGATGATAGTAGTACTGATGTTGTTGATGCTGATGCTGATGATGTTTAAGTTTTCGATGCGGATGATGGAGAGGATGACGACGAGCATCATGATGATGAATCTGATGAGTCTGATGAAGATGGTGATGCTGATCATGATGATGAGGAGGAGGAGGAGATGGAGGAAGAGGAGGAGGAGGAGGACGATGAGGAGGAGGAGGAGGGGAAGGGACAGGACAAGACGGAGGATGAGGAGACGTAATGAGGAGGATGAGAAGACGAACCTGGAGGAGGTGCGCCCTGTCGCGGGCACCCAGGCGGAGTGGCGCCATCCACTTCGGGTGCTGAGAAAGCATCCTGGATGGGCATACCCCTTGCTTGTTTTTTTCGAGAGGACACTTGGCGGCAGCACGCCTAGCCCCGGTGGACACACACACACACACACACCTCAAAGTGAGGTGCGTGCGGGGGCCGCGGACTCAGCTGGAAGAGGAGGTGGATGTGGAGAAGGAGCAGGAGCCGAAGCATGATTCGGATAATATGGCAGAGCACGGGGAGGATGGAGAGGAACAGAAGGAGGGGGATACGGATCATATGGAAAACAGGTGCAACTCCTCCCATTGGGAGAAGAAGTGAACGAGGTGGAGGATTGTGAGGAGGATAGGTAGAGGGACGATGGGGATGAATATGAGGAGAAGGAGAATGAGGAGGATGGGGACGGTGATGACCAGACATAATATGATGAGTATGATGTGAAGCATTTTGTAGTGGAGCAGATTGAGCTCACAGTCCATCCTTTAGCTGAATAAACGCAAAGAGGTAGGATGATGAGTTTTATGAAGTGCCCAGCAGTTGCCCCGTTTTGAACATCCTCCATCTGTGTAAGTTTCACAAAACTTCAACGTTGTGATCATCAGCGTAGTGGAAGTCTCAGGCGACAGCTCTATATTGAAACAGAGCCCCCTCTATATCTGTGTATCGTTTGCACCCTTTGCAACGTGGGGCCATTGAACTCGAGGCAGTCTCAATCGAGAACCGCATGTTAAAAACGTGTTGGCCACCATCTGTTGTAACTATTGGAAGCTGTACAGCGTGTGTGGTGCGGCTGTGCGGCGAGAGTTGCATTTTGAAAACGGCGGGCCATCCATCCTTGGAGCTGCTGGAAGGTTTTGAACCGATTGTACGGGGCGCTAGGGCGAGAGCTGCAATTTGAAAACGACCAGCCCTCCATCTTGCAACTGATGGAGCTTCTCAGTTTTAGGTTCAGGGTGCTACTTCAGGAAGTCCCAAGCGAAACGCCTGGCCCGGCATATGGACGCGTCTTGACCGTCTTGAGGTGCGACAGGGGTTCGTTATGCATATGGAGCAGGGGTGGGGGATCAGGAGGACCAGGAGGAGCGGGGGAGGAGGACGACGAGGAGCAGCAGCAGCAGCAGTAGCAGGAGCAAGGGGAGCAAGGGGAGCATGCAGAGCCAGAGCCAGACCATAAGCAGGAGAAGCAGGGTGAGCAGGAGAGGGAGAAATTGGAGGATGATGGTGAGGAGGAGTTTTCGAGGTTTCGGCAGATTCTCCGGATCTCTGCTCGAAGATGGCGGAGCAAGTGCGCAGGGGCACCGATCGTGGGCGTAGAGTCGCTCGCGGTTGCCCGCGCGATTTGACACGATAAGCAGCGTGTGTATTTCATAGGCGCGAGTAAATGCCACGTTTGTGGTTTTCAACAGCTGAGGCCCTGCTTGCACCATGTTGACGTGCTTCAGACGCACGTGACACTTGCATGTCGGTGCTGTGACCAGAGACAGATTCTGGTCTGAATGCAGATTGCATCAGTGCCTTGTCCACTGCTCATTTTGAAAAAGATAGCAGACATGTGAAGGTCAAGAGTTCTCTGCAATAGGAGTTGCAAGCAATGCATCGTCCTGCTCAGCTGCCCAATTTTTCAAGCTTCGCCATGCTGCGCACCCGTCCAATTTTTCCGCACTCTGTGTAGCAAGGCTGATGCTCCATACGTCGGTGAAGACTCGTGTGCTGGTGTGCTCCTGGCACGACGAAAAGTTCTTGTCGGTGGGCTGCTGATTCTTCAGCTCACCAATCTGCATGCTGCCACTTGTTGCAGCTACAAATGGGGTGAGACTTCGTCAGGTACCCTGGGACATATACACGGTGAGCGTCTTGTGGAAGCTTAGCAGCGTACATGTGCGAAGGTCGGCACACCAGAGTTGCAGCACCCGAGGACCGAGCATGGATACACATATTTGCTTGCTGGCATATTTGTCAACCTGTTCAGCCTGTCTTCATGGGGCCGCTCACGAGCAAGTTCGATGTGCTCTGGGTCCTTCTACTTACCTCACTCTTTCTCCCCTCTCGCCCTCTTCTCCCCTCTCCTTCCCTTCTTCCTACTCCGTCCTTTTCCCCGCCTTCCTCCCATTCTTCCCTCATTCCTCTTTCCTTCTCTCCCACCTTGTTCTCCCCTTACTATTTCTTACTGCTTATTTTTCTTGTTCTACTTCCCCGTCTTTTTTATTATTGCGAAGGCCTTACGGCCGGTGCCGCCGACCCTGAATGGCGACGACGACGACGACGACGACGACGACAACGACGACGAGCGCTCTTGGGGGCCTCTTGGGGGTAGTTTGTGGGCCTCTTGGGAAGCTCTTAGGGGCCGCTTGGAAGCCTCGTGGGGGCCTCTTGGGGCTTCCTGGGGGTCTCTTGGAGGGGGCCTGGGACGTCTTGGAGGCTTCTTGGACGGTCTTGGGGCTATCTTGGGCGTTTTCGGCCGATCTGTGGGCGACTCGGGGCCCTCTTGGGCCGTCTCGGGGGCCATCTTGGGCATTCGGACCTCATTTGGAGTGTTTTCGAAGTTTCTAGGCCGCCCCAGGAACAACGAATCTGCCCCCCCACCCCTCCCGGGACCCCCCCCCTCCGCCCCCGGGGTCCCCCCCCCCCCCTGGGGAAGGGATCAAAGGGAAGGGGCTTCCCTTCGACTCGATTACGACACTGCTAGATTTTTCTCTCGCTCACCAGCTTGAGAAGGAAGCTGCAGGGAAAGGGGACGACGGAGGCGACTACCGACGGAGACGACGACTCGAACAGCCAAGCCCCTCGCACACGCCGACAGGGTCGGCGGATTCCCCCTTCTCCTGCTCCTTCTATTATTTGTCCTGCTCTTCATCCTCTTGCTTCCCTTCTTCCTCCTCCTGCTCTTACGTCTCCTTCTCGTCCTTCCTCCTTCTCCTCGTCCTCCTCCTCCCCCTTTGTCGTCCTCCTCTTCCCTCCCAGGCCTCCGGCACTGGGCAGAGAGTTCTGGGATGAGAGGAGGAGCAGGAGGAGGCGGATGATGATGAGGAGGAGGAAGAGGAAGAGAAGGAGGATTAGGAGGCGGAGAAGGAGGAGGAGGAGGAGGAGCAGCAGGATGTGGAGCATGTGAAAACCAGAGAGTGGCATACACCAAATCAAACAATCTTGTCAGGGATCAGTGAGGTGACCTCGTCGCCCATGACTCGCTGCCCAGACGAGACGGTGTGGTGCGTAGGGTGCCGGACCCCAATCCACGGCCAACCCTGCCGGATCGACTGGCATGGGCCATGCGGCATGGGCAATTGGGTTTGTTCCCCAGTGTGAGTGGACACAAGGCCCCGTGGGATTTACGGACCACATGGCCCCACCATTCAACCAAATGCGCAATCCCCGTGCCCGGTCCCAAAGCCAGTGCTACGGGCGCAACTAACGCCATAAGCAGCAAGGCGAAAGACGCCAAACTGCGGGTGCCGAACAACAATTGGCCATGCACCTCTTCCTGCCAGCATCCACAAGGTAACGTGACAGTGCGCCCTAAGGTCAGGAAGCGCCATGTACCAGGATACGGCACACAGGGCCCACGCAGGGGAATGATGAGGAGGATGAGGATGAGGATGATGATGATGATGATGATGATGATGAGGAGGAGGAGGAGGAGGAGGAGGGGTTGGATAGGGGGAGGACGATTGCTTCACCAGTCGATTGATTCGACAGTTGCACGGATGAGGGGAGGCATACAGTGTTCAACATTTTGCTCGCCCGTTCGCGCATTGTATCATCGTAGCCTTTGAAGGTTCCAACAGTTACACGTCTGCTAGGGCGTATCCTTTTCAAATGTGTGGTACCTTTGTGGCGGTGTGCACGTTTATCTTTACTATGTGTAATGCTGCGTGCATTGAGGGCGGTTCTTTCTCACACTCATTGCGCGGTTGCCATTTGATGCGGTCTATGTTTTGTGGTGCTCATGCACACTGTAGCGCCTATAGGGCTCCACGTTATTCCAGTCCTGCTACTTCCTGTGGCAGGGCCACGTGGTTCAACATATTTCAGCCCTCCCAGATCGACCCTTCCCCTGGCGAGGCCATATGAATAGCACAATTCTAGCACTCTCAGGTTCTGATGATTCGCAGTCGTGGAACGGAGTTTGTGTAATCATTCATGTGGAGGGGGGTGGGTGTTCTAGAATTGTTGATGTGCGCTGGGTTTACATTGGTCCTCCTCCTTACCCTCCGATTCCATAGAACCATCCAGGATCTACAGCGTCCCATTGGAAACGAGCCCAGCAGCCCTTTTATCTTCCCTCGAACTCGCTTCATCCCTACTCATCCTCCCATGCAGGCCCGTAGCCATGGGGACAGAGAGATGCCTGGGGAAGCCTCCTCTTCTCTCTCTCTCTCTCTCTCCCCCTCCTATTACTCCTCTTTGTCCTTCTCCCTCCTCTCCCTCTCCCCTGCCTCCCCCCCCCTCCTCCTCCTCCTCCTCCTCCTCCTCCTCCTCCTCTTCCTCCTCCTCCTCCTCCTCCTCCTCCTCCTCCTCCTTCCGTGGCCATTTTGGCTCAAGCCATTCTGGCTCAAGTCCGGAGCAAGGATGCTCAGTGAACTTGGGTGTGGCAAGAGGGAGGTGCGCCCCCACTTGCGAAGTCTGAGCCCAGCGTTCAGGAACCCATACCTCTCACAGCTCCCTCGTGGGGCCCGTGTATTGTACTTTCTTGTGCCAACGGGCGCCGAGGCACGGCGCCCTTTTCGGGGTGCTCAGCCCTCTTGGGGCGGGGGGGGCTCGAGCCTCGAGCCAGGGCAGACCCCGAAGGGGGGGTGCAGCGGGCTGGCGTGGACTGCCGCAGACGCGCGGGTGGCCGATGCCAGTCGCCCTGCCCAGCCTTCGTTCTAGGCCTCTCACGAGAGGGTGGCCGATGCCCCAGTTCACAGCGGCACCCCCCCTGCTGAGTCTGGATGGAGCTGTCCCTCAGGATGGTGTGCTACGTCGTCGGGTTCGATTTGTGCTGCGATACGTGGGGGCGCGGGTGCTGCGGGTCGATCCGCGCTGGAGATCGGCCTAACCTCGCGCGAACCACTGATCCCAAAGCGGCTCTCGCCAGAGCCCCATGCCGTCACGGAGCAGGGGGTTGCAGGTATTGGAACGCAAGTCCCAGCCTCCAGGTGCACTCAAGGGGTAAACAGCGCGAGGAACTCGACTCAGTCGCCGATTGTTTTGCCAGGGCTTGCCCTCAGGTGCACCCGTGCGGTAAAAAGGCGAAAAGGGGCAGGGTTGTGTAGCCCAGGGCTGCTGAGGCTGGTGCTGCCGTAGCTGGGGCGTCGGTGGGTTTGTCTTCTGCCGTTCCCGTGGGCCCATCCGAGCGCCGCGGGCCCTCGGGCCGCCGTCGGCGCGAGGATGCGAGAGCGAGCCGTTGCTGGAGGGGCAGCGTGGGCGGGTCTGCAGTTGACAGGAGGGGCGGCGGTTTGGTCTGGGCGGGGTGGGGAGCAGCTCTGGGAGCACCCTTCAGCCCCGCCCCCGAGCCAGGGGCAGCCGCGCGGCCGCTCCACGGTGCGACGCCAGGCTCAGTCTACGGGGGCGGCCAGCTCGCAGTCTACACAGCTTCTGGCCAGAAACACGGCGCTGCTTTCGGGGTGTTCAGTCGTCCTGGGGGAGCCCTCGAGCCTTGTGCCAGGGCAGATCCCGAAGGGGGTGTGCAGCGGGCATGAGTGGGCGGCGGCAGACGCGCGGGTGGTCGGTGCCTGCCCCCCTGCCCAGCCTCTGTTCTGGGCCTTTCACGGGAGGGTGGCCGATGCCCCATTCCAGAGCGGCACCTCCCCAGCGGAGGCTGCTGGATCGGATATTTTTCGCTCGTGACGTACAAGTCCAAGGCTTGGGCCACGGGCTTGAAGTTCTTGGAGTGGGCCAAGGAGGTAAAGGACGCAGTATACGGCGGGGTTTTATTTCAAGAGCATCGGTTTCTTCCTCACCAGCTGGCCTCGCCTCGGTCTTGGACTGCGAAGGCAGGTTGCGCATCGTCGTCTGGGGCTTCGGCTAGGGCGGGGGAAGAAGCGCGAGAATCCTCAGGTGGCACGGCGGTTTTATTTAGTTCATTCACAGTTTGGTTCAGCGACCTTCGCTCATGAGAACTGCTCGGAAAAGGATTGTTGCACGTCGAGTCGCCCTTTCGCCAGTCAATCAGTTTCTGTTCATCTCTGTGCATGGGCGCGCGGCTCTGGGCTTCGCAGGGGCGAACATTGATTACTTAGACCATGTCAGTGAGGTGGTAGAGTCGGCAGGGGCCCCTTTCATCACCGGAGGCGACTGGAACATTGATGCCCCGGGTCTCTCCGACAGGCCTAGTGGATAGACCACGTGGGGGCTTGCGTAGTGCGGCCTTCAGGGCCGACGTGCCGCGACCATTGCTACGACTTTTTTGTGCTCAGCAAGTGAGTATCGTTTCCTGTCCGCAGCTGCGATGGGCTCGTAGACGCGCCTTCGGGCCCGCATTGCGCAGCGGCTCTTGCGCTCCATCACCCTGCTGGCCAGGCCAAGGTCTGGGGGCGGGTGGTGCCTCGGGCGCTTCCGCTGCCCAAGTCCAAGGAGGAGAGGGGAGCGATGTTTTTCTGATCCCTGGGATGGCCCTGATTTTTCGGGCTCGGATCACCTGGGGGCGGCCTCCGGGCGGTTCGAGGCGGCTGGGATGGCCCTCTGTGAGGTCCACGACATCCAGGACCGCATGTGCCTGGGCAGGGCCAGGGGTTGCCAGTGGCGGCTCGTGCCGCTCCGAGCTGCCTGGGGCCAAGAGCTTCATGCGCATTCGAGCTTATATGCTCAGAGGTGGCTATCGCTCCGCCGCCAAGTCAGTGAGTTTCTGAAGGGGAGAGGGATCAGTCCCGCATTCGAGCTGCAGCCCAGCCTTCGGAGGCCCTGCTCGTGACTGCCGAGGTCGAGGGTCTAGGGGGTCTCGCTTTGGGCGCCGTCTTTGCTCGGCTGGGGGCCGAAGACACTAGGGGCTCTTGAGTTGATCTCGCCCAGGATGAAGCCGCGCGCAGGGTGGGGCGGGGGGGGGCGGATGGCCGCGAGAAGTGGAGGTCCTGGGCTCTGGCTTCGGCGGTGGAGCGAGGCTCTAAGGTCGGTCGCGGGTTCATCAAGGGCTCCGCTCCCTCCCACTGCAGATTCCCGCTGATAAGGGGGAGGGGGGTCTGTCGGGGGATCTCGCCCCGCTGGTCGGCCAGGAGGCCCCCGGCCAGACTTTGAAGGACTGGGTGCCAACCTGGTGCAAGCGCTCTCGGGGGGAGTTGCTGCGCCGGTGCGGCTGGGCCGTCGAGGGCTCGTTCGATCCGATCTCGGTTGAGATGGCGCTTGGGGCGGCGTCCGCGGTCGGCCCCTCAGCGCGCCTGGGCCGGGGCGAATTCGGCCCGCGCCTGCTGCTCCAGCCGCCCCTGCCGCTGGTCGAGGAGTTTGCTGAGATCTTTTCGGCGTTCGACAGACGGCCGAGCGCAGGGGCCATGCGGCCGATGCTGGCGGTCTTTCTCGAAAAGCCATCAGGGGGCGTTCGCCCCGTAGGGCTGCGCCCTCTGACTGCGCTGGTTTGGGGCAGGATCCGTCGCGGGCTGTGCTCTCGATGGGGGCGGGCGGTTGACTCTCGGTTCTTCTGGGGGATGAGTCCCAGCACAGCCTGTGATGAGAGCGCGTGGGACCTCGACGCGTTGGCAGCGTGCGCTCGCGCGACCCCGGGGCTGGAAACGGCGACCCTTTTCTTGGCCTCAGGAAGTTCTATGATCCCATCTTCCGTCGGGAGTTTCTCGATGCATCTCGGCGCGCTGATTTTCCTTTGCCGTTGCTCCGTGCATATTGTGCAATGTATCGAGCGCTTCGTAGAGTGACGTGGCAAGGGGCGATCGGCCGCGCCACCAATCCGAATGGGGCCATTGCAGCAGGGTGTTCTGGGGCGACCACGCTGGCGCGGCTCCTCCTTTTAGCGAGCCTGCGCCGCGCGGCGACGCCCAGCCCAGCTGCTTGGGTCAAGAGTGCGATCGATGATGTGTCGATGCATGCCGTCGGCGGGGTGCAAGTCGTCCGCGGGGAGATCCGTCGGGCAGCTCAGTCTTTAGTTGCGGATCTGACTGCCGTGGATTTGCCCACTGCCTGGAAGAAAGTTGGCCTTCTAGCTTCTTCGAAGGAGTTGGCGGATGGCGTGCCCGAGGGGTGCCAGCTGCCCTGCCAGTCGAGATGCCAGGTGTACGGATATCTAGGGGGAAATGCTACTGGCGCTAGTAGGCGCAGGGTCGCCACCCATGGGGCCAAGGTAGGGGGTGTTTTCAGGGCTGGGGTCTCAGCCGGGGCCCCCTGGGGGGTCAGCGTCCAGGGGCTGCCTAACGGTGAGCTCAAGCAGTTGCGAGTGGCACGCTTCGCGCTGAGGGCCGCTTGTCCAGGGGGTGCTCGCTCGAGTTGGCGTCGATGTGTTCGAGGGGCGGCTGGGTCCGAGATCCCCTGGCGTTGGTGACTTCAGATGCGATTGAGACTTATGTTCAGATTTTGCCAGAGCGCCGTGTCTCTGAAGCTGTGCCCACTTCTCTTCTTGCCGCGGGTTCGAAACGGCC
>CAUYUJ010014180.1:162500-182500 GCA_963575745.1 Prorocentrum cordatum | reverse complement strand
TGTTGCTTGAGTTCCAATCGGTCTCGGAAGGCCAAGCCACGTTGTTGTTCTGTTCCTCGCGTGGGAGACTTGCGATTGTCTCTGCAGGGGCCCGAGGCCTTCGGGCCAGCTGTTCGGGGTCCCAGGCCGCGCTGTTCGATCCCGGGCGGAAGAATAAACTGGCCGTTCTAAGATCCAGGCATCCCAGTCGTTCCCAATGGCTGGGCCCCGGGCGGTCTCCTGGCGCGAGGGCGCGGGAGCTCTTGTCACAAGAGGCTCTTGTCGGGGTCCTTTGTCGAGCCAGGGTCCCGGCCTGGAGGTGCCGGGGTGCGCGCCGGGCGCCGTCTGTGCCTGGCCGACTGTCTCCAGGCGTCCGGGTTGAACGAGGCGGAGGCGGATGGCCTCGCAGATAAGCTTCGCGTCGAAGAAAGGGGTGAGCCCCTCGAGGGGGACGACGGCAAGGGTCTTCCCAGGGGGGGGGGCCTGTCGCCGGCCCTCGGCGCGCTGCCTATGCCGAGCCGCGCCGCGCTGCCTATGCCGAGCCGAGCCGAAGTGACAAAAGGGCCCTCTCTGAAGGGCCCCCCCGGGGCTCTCTCTGTCTGTCTGTCTGTCTGTCCGTCTGTCCGTCTGTCCGTCTGTCCGTCTGTCTGTCTGTCTGTCTGTCTGTCCGTCCGTCCGTCCGTCTGTCCGGCCGTCCGTCCGTCCGTCCGTCCGTCCGTCCGTCCGTCCGTCCGTCCGTCTCTCTCTCTCTCTCTCTTTCTCCTTCTCTCTCTCTCTCTCTCAATCTCTCTCTCTTTTTCTCTTTTTCTCTTTTTCTTTTTTTCTCCCCCAGCGGCGTGCGATCCTCCTCCTCCTTCCCTCCCCCGTAACCATTTTGGCTCAAGGGGCCTGCTCCTGAACTTCCCAACCTCTGCTCGAGTCTGGCAGGCAGCGCTGCCGGCCTTTGCAAACCAACCATTCAGCTCCTCGGGCGGGCCGCAGGCGCCGCCATTAGCCTCGCCCTCTCGTGCAGCCCAGGCGCTGCGGACAGGCCATGGCTCCGTCAAAGAGCTACCGTCAGTGGGTCTGTTGCTCTCGCCAGGGATGCAAAGGATGGTCCTATGCGGATCGCAACAACAAGTTCTGTTCCCAGTGTGGCGCCACCTTCCCCAAGCCTGGACAATCCAAGTCTGGACCGCCGCCTTCGCACCAATCTGGAGGAGGTAAATCGTCGGGGGATCGTCATGGGGCTGAGCATGGACGAGGCAATCGTTGGTCTCGTTTCAAAGAAAAGGGCCAGCATGAGTTCGCCGCCGCCGCCCCCCCAGAGTCAGCCGCAGGTGCAGACGACCCAGTCGCCGTGTACTCGGATCTTGTCAGCTTTTGGAAGGTTCGTGAGGGCACGGGGGGGGAGAATTATGCCAAAACCGTGGTTGCTCTCAAGCAAGCGAAGTCTTCAGCCCTCCAAGGCAAGCCTTGGGAACAACAGTGCCAATCCCTCCGCGATCAGGTCTCTGCCGCCCAAGGCAAAATCAAGAAGTTCTCCGAGCAGATCAAGGGCTACGTCGACGAGATTTCCGTCCTGGCCGACAAAGTCGCCGCCATGGAGTCGGACAATGTCGCCGCCACCGCCGAGCTGGAGCAGCTGGAGGGTCAGCTGGTGGTCGCCATCGCGCCGTGGCGTAGCAGGCGCCGGCCACAACCTCCACCTTCTTCCCGCAGGTTGCTAGGTTCATGGGAGAATTCCAGCACGGGCCAGTCGTGGGCGTTCCTCCTCAGATCCAGGAGCAAATCCAGGCCCTGGAGAAATCCCTCACAGCAGCCTACCAGCAGCCGCAGCAGCCGCGGCAGCAGCCGCAGCAGCAGCAGCCCCAGGAAGAAGCAGCTCGCGCAGTCGCTGGCGCGGGCAAGTTCCCCATCTCAGGAGAGAGCGTTCCTGTTCCAGTCGGAGACGCTCCCGCCGCTCCCCCAGCCTCAGCAGCCACCACAGGGGCCCCGACAGAAGCAGAGCCCACTGCCTCAGCAGCCACCGCAGGGGCCCCAGCAGTCAAAGAGCCCCAGCCAGCATAGGGTATGGATCAAAGCCAGACCTACAAGCGGGGCCAAACGGAAAGTGCAGCTGCCCTGGAGAGAGCAAGCCGTGTCGTTACCAGCGCAGGGGATCAAGGGGACCAAGCAGCCAAGAAGCTCAAGCAAGCAGCAGGCGCCGCAGCAGCAGTGGGCAAAGATCGGTCTAACCTTTTTAGCCATACTATTCAACTAGTTACTCTGAGTGGCAGTTGTTGGGAAGTTGTCAAACATTTGGTTTCGTCGTCATTCTCTATGAATGTCATTGCGATATGCTGTCAGGAGTCTCGTATCTCAGGGGGTCGCAGCGTAGATGCCAAGCAGTGGTGCCAAAAAGAGGGGTGGCACGCCGTTATCCCACCAAGTTTCACAAGTGGAGCCAATCGGCCAATGTCGGGCACTGCCATTCTCGTCAGTGCAGGCCTAGACGTGGGTGTCCGACCCGCAGTGCTCCCACCTTCAGCCTCTCCCAGCAGGATCGCAGCAGTTATTCTCGAACTCCCAGGAATCTCCCCCTTCATTTTGCTCTCCCTCTACCTCGAGGACCCAGCAGGCCTCAGTCAGAGCAATCTCGAGTTGCTGGCAGCCATCGGGTGGCTGCAGAGCCACCACAGCATGCCAGTATGTGCAGCAGGCGATTTTAACATGCCGCCGTCAGCCATCAAGAAGACGAGCCTGATATAGCGAGGAGGATTTCAGCTGCTCCACTCGCCTGGGCCCACACTATTCACCAAGAGAAGCATGTCTAAGCTGGGCTACTTCGTCGCCAGCAGAGTCTTAGGAGAGTCTGTCAGTAGTGTCCAGGTCCTGGTTAACTACCCGCTCTCGCCCCACAGGCCCGTCGTCGCGCAGGTCGTGATAGGCAAGAACCACCTCATCCCCAGGTTGGCCAAGCCCCAGGAGATCCCCACCAAGCGCCCCCACGGTCCCTCCAAGGGGCCCAAGGGTGGAACAGAGCAGCCGCAGCAGTGCAGCAGCTTCAGCAGATCATCCAGGAGCCAGGAGTAGCAGAACAACAGAGGATCCAAGCCTTGAGCGCCGCCTTCGATATGTTCGCCCTGGACCTCGAAGATTCGCTCGCCCAGCAAACAGACACGCCGCTCAGGAGTCGAGGACAGATTTGCCAGCCGCCCAGGATCGTTTGGGTCTCAGCCAGAGAGTCCAAGCATCGTGATGGATGGCAGTCATATGCCAGGCCGCCCAGGTGGCTAAATATTCGGGTCGTTGGCGTGCAGCGAAGTTTACACATAGGGGTTTCGGCAGGCCTGCGAGATGTACAGTCTGCCTTGCAGGATGCGCCACAGGAGTTTCAGTCAGTACAGGAGCTGGGTGCCCTGCTCGCCAAGTTCAGCCGCTTTCTCGACGACGTATTGCAGGACGTCAGGCGGAGGGGCATCGAGGCGCCCAGCCAACGTGCCTCCCCCCCCCCCCGCATCTTCTCTGAGTTCCATGAGGAGGTAACCAACTTTCACGACCAGGAACGTTCTCGGGGAAGGCTTCAAGCCGCCGCCTCCTGGAAGCAGTGGGTCACAGCACAGATGGCCAAAGGAGTTGGGTGGGCCCACAGATGGTCCAGCGACAATTCCACGTGGCAGCCCCAAGAAGTGAAGGCCGAAGATGGCCGCTGGTCAGGGCGGCCAAGCAAGCTCCTCGAGGGCGAGGCCGAAAGACTCTCCGACCTCTGGGACATCCAGGGCGCGCCTCTCCCCGGAATCCCAGGGAATCCAGAAACTACGGCAGGGTTGCCGATCATCACGTCTGCCTTTCTCGGGAAAGCCATCAGGACTTTCAGCCATCCGACATGTCAGACCTGGGACGGGGTGCACCCCGAGCATTTCGAGCTGCTGACAGACAAGCAGCTGCATTTTTTGTATCGACTCGCTGGCGTGCATCGAGCAGCTCGGCGCGATGCCCTCCCAGATGCTGGCTATCATTACTAATCTCATCCCGAAGCTGAAGGCCACTGGTGGGCCCTTGTGCAGGGGCGTCGGTCCCCTCCCTGGAGTTTGCCGAGTTTGGGCAATGTTGAGACACAGCGAAGCTAGAAAATGGGGGAACCGCAACCCCTGCAGTTTCCTGGCGCATCAAGCAGGCCGCAGTATTTTAGAGCTGGTGTTTCAACAATCTCTTCTTGCAGAGCAAGGATGCCGAGCAGAAGAACCGACGCATGCAGCATCCGCACTATGGGATCTGTCTAACGACTACGAGCATATCCGCAGAGAGGAACTTCAGCAACGGGCAGCAAGCAGCAATTTTAATGGCGCGGTGCTCTCAGTCATTATAAGTCAGTAGCAGCCCAGCAGATTCCTCACGTTTAACCAGCTAATCCAGTATTGCGGGTTTCCAGGGAAAGGCGTTCCAGCAGGGTGTGGTTTCGCGACGTATCTAGTCCAGGTCTACTGCAAGCAGCCTCTCCAGTCTTGGGTTGCGGCGCACCCTTGCGTCCAGCTCAGCCTGTTCATCGATGATATGTTGTTGCAGATCTTCCACGCGTGCAAGAAGCAGCTTGCGAGGAAGTTGCTTGACGCCTGCTTCCAACTTCTAGGCGCGATCAAGAACGAGTTGCGCTGCCAAGTGGCAGACAAGAAATCGGTCGTCCTCGCCTCTTCCAGAGACATCCGGGAAAACCTTGAGACGGAGCTAGGCAAGTACGCGGGCCCCCTCAAGAAGGTCTCGGTAGCTCCCAACCTCGGCATCGACTTTAGATCAGGAGGAGCTCGTCTTAGAGGGATTTCAAAATCGACCCTGCGTGCCCGACGCCAGAAGCTCCAGGCCAGAACTAGACGACTGGCCAGCCTCAAGAGAGCCCAAGGAGACACCAGGAAACTGTACAACACTGGACTAGGCCAGGCGCATTTCTACGGGTCCGAGGTCGTCGGGATCGATAACGTGGAGCTTCGCAAGTCGCAGTCGCCCTATCTCAAGATCGCGGGCCCAGGTGCCACTATCCGCTCTCGCAGCCTCTCGCTCTGCCTCTCGGGGGGGCCTTGCTGGAGGCCAGCAGTGGGCCCAGTGCTTCTTTGGAGCCAGCTTGTCTGGCGTGCCGCCACAGGTTCAGCCGCCGCGGGCTTTAACCTGCCAGGTTTGAGGCAGATGGCCGACGCGGTGCTATCGAGGCCACCTACAGTATGGAGCAGCTGTCGTGGCCCGATGGGAGCAGCATATCTCAGCCTCAAGCGGATCCAGTGGTCTTTCGTCTCCCCCTTCGTCATCCAGGACCCCGGAGGCAACCAGTACATCCTCGCCAGTACCTCACCCAGCCTCCTTCAGGAATCCCTCAGGCGCCCCTGGGACGACGCACTCTCTCGCGAAGCAGCTAAGAATATGGGCCTCGACGGGGCCAAGTTAGACTGCCAGGTCGCTCAGACATGCTTGAAATCAGCCAATCTATCAGCAGTGGAACGCAGCACGTTGTTGGCCGACCCCTGCCGTGCTATCTGGACCAGGAGTGGACTAAAAGCGGCAGGGTACGACGAGCACACAGGAGAATGCCTGTTTGGTGCAGCATCGGACGACCTACCCCACCGTCTCCTGAGTTGCCCCCTGACTGAGGCCCGTAGGCAAGAGAGTTTCACAGAAGAAGAAATAGCCAGCATCACCGTTCCAGGAAGTTTTCCGCGGGCCGCGGGTTTTCAGCTTGAACCAGAATTCGACATAGGGGCCCCATATGGGCTCGGACTTGGATCCATGAAGTTCTGGTCCCCGGATCCCCCGGCTACCCCAGCCTCCGCCCTCGTGGGCAAGGTTTCCTCGGATGGCTCGGCCCTGAAACCAGGGGGCAAAGTTTTTGAAACGGCAGGCTGGGCAGTGGTAAAGACCAGTGCCGAAGGCAAAGTGATCGCCGCTCAAACGGGCCAAGTCGGCCGACTCCTCCCCCAATCCTCTCCTGCTGCTGAGCACTGCGCCGTGTTTGCTGCCCTCGCCTCCCCCCCAACATCACAGATATTTCAGTTGATTATCAGGGCATAGTCGGCCTCTATGCCACTGGTCTCTCGCGACACAACAAATATGCAGGAATCGGGCTGCTCGCGCGAGGAGCCATCGGCTGGCACGAGAACCTCCGATTTTCCAAGATCAAGGCGCACCAAAGTTTAGATGCCCACCCTGTTGGCTCGACAGAATGGGCCGACACTCTGGGCAACCACGGGGCCGATCGTTTTGCGGGGATCGCGTCTCGGGCTTTCAACAGGCCCTCAGAGGCCGAGATTGGATAGCATGTGTCCCAGTGTAAGTTGATCAGTAAATATTTGAGATATGTTGCCAGGGCCCTACAGGAATTGCCGCCAATAGGCCCCAGTTTGACCGAGAAGGCTTACAAGAAGCCAGTCAAGTCTCTTTCCCCTCCTGTCGGCGCGGCTTCCAGTCAGGTGATTTGGAAGCAGTCCCACCCTCCGCCCCCTCCGCCTCCTCCCGCGGCCCCCCGCCCCGCTCAGCCTCGCGGAGAGTCGCGGGGGCGCGGGTGGGAGGCGTCAGGGAAGCGTCTCTTGTGCATTGACTGCCGCGGCAGGGCGGCAACCAAGAAGCCAGGCACCTGTCCTGGCTACTCTCAGGCGCTTGCAGAGTTGCGCAACAGTCCGCAAGGGCATGCGCTGTTCATTTGCGCACAGCATAGAGGAGGGTCGTTTATTGTCGTCTGTCGTCGGTGTTGGAAGTTCGCCGGATCATATGTGCGGCCCCTCAGTTCTGTGTGTGCAGGACAGTGCGTCAGACCAGGAGACCGCACTCAGTGGAACCTCCTGCTTGAAGGCAGGAATCCGGGAGGTTCCAAGAATTCGCCCATCGAGTACGAGCGGCCGATGCCTCTCCACCAGTACCTCCTGCGCCGGGCCCGAGAGATGGCCGAGCAGGAGGAGGCTGCCGCCGCGCCCTTCCCAGGCCAACCGAGCGGGGGGGAGGGGGGGGGCAGCAGCAGCAGCAGCAGATCTGCTAACAGTCGAATCCTTTTCCATATGTGCGACGGTCCTCCTTCCTTCCCCCCCCATGGTCGCGTGGCCGTGTCGCCTCCCTCAGTTGTTGCGTTTCCTTGGGCGCGTCAGCTGCCGGCTGAGCCGCGGGCAGTCGGATCTGTCGCTCGTGTGAGACGATTGCTGGCGTGCAGGCACCGATTGTCGCCGCGCGCAGGCCTGGCTCGAGTCCTGCTCGGCCCGCGCCCTGCAGGGCGAGCAATGGCTGGCCGACGCCGATGCGGCGGAGGACGAGGCCGTCAAGGCGGCCCACACGGCGCACAAGGCGTGGCAGGCCGCCTGCGCCAAGCAGCTGGCGAGCGTCCAGCCCCAGCCATCGAGCCAGGCTCCGCAGGCCACGTCGGCCATCAACCTGTCCACGCTGGTCGATGAGGGCTCGCTCAGCATTGTCGACGGTCCGCTCTTCGATCTCGCGGGCCTGGAGTTGGATCCAGCGGCCCAGAAAAATTGGGATCACATCAAGCAGGAGTTGGCCAGCAGCGTCCAGTCCAAGCTGCAGGAGGCGCTCCGGCCCGCTGCCCAGCGCATCCTCGACCTCCGCGAAGTGGCCAGGATACTTCGCACCAGAGAGGAGGCCAAGCGCGGGCGCGGCAACGATGGCGCCGCAGCAGCACCGCCTGCGCCTGCTGCCTCTTCTGGTGGTGGCACTGGCGGCGCTGAGTCCAGCCCTGAGGCTTTGCGCGCCTCCGCTCGCGCCAAGGCCACTGAGGCTCGTGCCAAACCAGCAGCTGACGCCGCAGCGGCTTCCGAAGCAGAACAGAAACCAGTCCCTGCAGGAGAGTCGGAACTTTGACGATCTGACGCCATTCGGGCATCGGCCACCCCGCTACGGTGGCCAGGTCAGAGCGCACGACCCACTTGAATTTCTCACGCCCCAAGAAGAGGCAGAAAAGGGGCTTGCGTGGTTTGCCTCTGCGAGTTCGGCGGCTTCCAGTCCCGCAACTGGGTTGCCGACTTTCACGGGTCGCCGAGAGCTCGCGAAGGTGGGGGCTGCTTCACGGCGCGAGCCCCCTGGCCACGAGCGTGAGCCCAGCTCCGTGTACGTAACCAGGCTGACCCCGTGTTGCGGAATCGCAGGAGGCTCTGGTGCGCCGAGTTCGCCAGCTTCCAGGAGCGGTTCGGTTTCGGCGACTCCGCCCTGCTCGCTTGGAGCGTCCTTCAGCACTTCAGGCACCTTGAGCGGTTCGATTTCTGCTACCCCAGGTACTTCAGTTGCCGCGAGGGGATCCAGTTCGGCTACTCCAGGTACTGCAGTTGCCACCAGCGCGGCGACTTCTGCTACCCCAAAGTAGCTTGAGGGAGGGCACCATGACTCCGATTTCGGTTACCTGCAATGGAGCGTTATCGTCTACGCCATGCACTTCAGTTGGCACGAGCTCTTCGGGCGTGGTGGCTCCCCGAACATCGATTGGCACGTGTGGGCCGGTTTTGGCGGCTTTTTCTTCTGGTCCAGAGGGCTGGGGCACCTTTGGTTTCGCCCCATTCCCACGCGCTCCCATGGCCGAGTCCACGTCGGAGGCGCCAGGGCGCGTTGCCCCTCGAGCCATCGTCGACTCGCAGGAACGCGACCCTTTCGTTGACTTGGAGGATGAGTTGTTCCCTGAAGACCCCGGCGTTCAAGGGCCACCCGAAGTTCAGCAGGAAGCTCCCGTTGTTGTGCAAGTTGGCGGCCGCTGCCCAGCCATCGACCTCACCGAGGTCCCCAGGGGGGGGGGGCTGTCAGCGCAGGCGGGGAGCAGGTCAATGAAGCCCCGTCGCCATCCACGCTCCCAGCCAACGAGCACGATTTCTCGATTCTCTATGGCAACACCACAGAATGGGGGCCACAAGCCCTCCGCTATGTCAATTCTTCGCCGTATTCAGTGTGCTGCTTAGTGGAGGCCCATATTACCGCAGCCAGCTTTCACTCCAAGATCGAGCACGACCTCGACAAGGATGGCTGGGGGGTCAGTGCCACTGGCAGCACCCCCACGGGACGAGGAGGTTCTTCAGGTGGTTAATGGGCCATGGCCAAGACGCATTTAGCTACCGCGTCATTTCAGGCTGTTCGTCAGCAAGCGTTCGCGTCACGTCAGCCTGGCCCCGCGAAAGGATTCTCTGTGATGGTATCGCACATGACATCTGGTAGCTTGGTTTTGGTGGCCGTTTATCTCTGGCCAGGATTGGGCGTCAGAGGGCGCAGTGGTCAAGTACTCGCTGCGCTGGCGTCCTTTCTTCATGGGCTTGCTGGCCCATGGCTTTTGGTCGGAGATTGGAATTTGTCCCCGTCCTCTTTAGAGGAGACCCAATGGCCACTCAAGATGGGAGGCTCCCTCCTGTTGCCAGATGTTGGCGCCACTTGCGACGAAGGACACGAGGACTCCTTCATAGACTACGCCACTGCCAAGAACGGCACTTCCACCAGGTACAGTGTTCGGGCTCAGGTGCAAGTGCCATGGGAGACGCATTGCGCCTTGCAGATCGACGTTCGCGACGGCATGCGCAGGTGGTGGTGCCAGATTTTTCAGTTACCTGAACCAGCCCCCAAGGTGACCAGGCCAACGCTCGCTGCAGACCCCCGCATCAAAAGGTCTGCCGCCAAAGCGAAGCGGCGAGCTCAAGAACGGCCCAGGTCACACCTGATCTTTTAGAAGACCACGGCGCCCTACACAACCAGCCGATGTTGACGGATGCCAGCCCGCCAGTCGACTTCGCATCCCGCTGGGGTTGTGGGCGCCTCCACTTTCAATTTCAGAGCCCAGCGCTGAGTGCCGCTACGTGGTCGACTCGCATTTCCTGGGTCAGGTCAATTCGTGCGGGCCTGGCGCAGTCGCCAGCCAGTGCGCGCAGTGGTCTTCCAGCGTAGAGCGCACCAACGCTCTCCACCATCAACTTGAAGCGCCATTGACTGTGACTCGAGCTCAAGGTTACTCTCTTTGCTGGAGACAAACGAAGTCGACCCCAGGGCGAGCCCGCATGACAGATGGGCCAGGCGAGTGGCGGGGCACAGTCCTTACAGTTGTTCAAAGGCGACTTGCCCTTCATGGGCCTGGTAAGGGCCCCCGCCAGCAAGCGCAATGTCTTGCAGCACTCAGTCGTCGCGCATCGGATGCTGCCAGTTTTGTCCCAGCCAGTTATTTCGGACAAGTGCCCGAAGGAGTCGCAGATCAGCAGCGTTGTCTTGATGGATCTCGAGCCTTCTCGGGGGCGACCAGCCTCGAGCGCGATGACTTCGCCGACTTCACGGAGAGGCTGGCTCGCCGTTCTCAGGCCAGATGCTTCACCTTAAGGCGGCATGCCTTTGTTTGCTGGGCCAAGGAGAAATGGCGTTCCCAGCCAGGTCTTCTTCGCTCGGTGGCCAGGGGCCCCAGGGCTGTTACAGCGGACCCAGTAGTTAACAGTCGGGTCGTCGGCGACCCGTTCGAGCCTGGGACCGCCTGTGGCGAGATTCAGTTGATACCCCAGATGACGTCTTCAGCATGTTCAAACGCTTACACGTGCAGTGTCGAGAGGAGGAACTAGCTCTTTTGGAGGTTGAGCAGATTGACAAGGTCCTCCGGGCGCTGGGCACCAAGGCCAGCGGGGTTGATTCAACCACGCCTTTAGATCTACAGCGACTTCCTCGGGAAGGTCGTCGGGCTTACTGCGACCTCCTTAGCAGCGTCGAGCAGGAGGGAATCTGGTCAGCTCAGATACTGGCCTCGATTGGAGCATTGCTGCCCGAACCCAAAGGAGGGGAGAGGGTCATTGGCCTACTTCTTGAGACAGCGAAGATCTGGAGCCGAGTCCGATACGGAGTTACCTCCACGTGGTCGCAGGAGTTATCGGACTTTTAGGTCACTGCGGTGGCTGGCAGCAGCTCTCTCAGAACGGCGTTCCTTCGCGCGCTGCTCGATGAATCGGCGGTGGCCCTTGGGATCTCAGCAGCCACGCTGCTTTCAGACATCGAGAAATTGTGCGACTCGCTGTCCTGGGTTTAGATGGGGAAGGCGGCGCTTGACCTCAAGTTCCCCGCCATTGTTGCGCTGCTGGGCCTGGAGTTATGCGCGGGCCCACCCTATCTTCGAGGCAACCTGGGTGCCTCAGGCGCCATCCTCGCCGCCCGATCTTTAGTGGCAGGTTCTCCTCGCGGAGTTCGAGTGGCCGAGCTCTTCCTGCACCCCTTGATGCAAGCGGCGTACAACAGGGCCAGCTTCGCCACTTTCGGGGCCTCCATCGACGACGCAGTTGCTCGCGCAGAAGGTCCTCATATTAAAGTCCAGACTGATGTTCTCAACGCCACAGCGGTGCTCGCCGATCTTGCACATAACCATCGGCTCGCACTTTCAGACATGCCAGTGCTACTGCCAACGTCCCCGAAGGACGGCAGGAAGACGGCCGCCCAGCTACATAAGCAAGGTATTCCAGTTCGTCATGGGTTTCACGGCACCGATCTCGGCATGGACGTCTCCACTGGCAAGAGGCGCGCGGTCTTCAAGGCCAAGGCTCGGCTCGCGGCCAGCAAGCGCAGGGCAGTGCGCATTGCTCGCCTTCGCAGGCGCGCCCAGCTCTGATGCTAGGCGCAAGGGCTTTGGACCGCAGGTGCGCCGCCGCAAGGTGCCTATGGGCATCGGGCCCAAGGCATGTCGCCATCCAACATTCTGTCTCGGGCGACAGGCAGCCACCGCAGGAGTCGGGCCGATGAAAGGGGCGGTACCTTGCCACCACCCTGGCACTCCTCTACGGTCCCGAGGACCCTGGCCTTGAGCTGAGGCGGGGCTTGGTAGCCGAATGCCTTTGTTTTTTTTCGAAGACCGACGCTCGCATCCACCATCGGGTTGAACTCGCTTGGGCTCCGATTTTTTCGGCGGCGACTTCGTGATGTTGGACCTCGCAAGAGATGGAGGTTGGTCAAAGGACCGATCGGAGCAGTAGTGGCCACTCTTCTAGACGCTGGTCGGGATGCGTCCTCTGCCTTCCGTTGAAGGAGGCCAGTCAATGGTTCATTCGAGGAGTGGCAGATGCCCGCGTCACGGCTTGCAGGCTGCGACCCTACTGGCTTCGACGTCTCTGAGCTACTTGATGATGTGATTTCAGATGTTCGAGCCCAGCTATGGAGGCTCTCATCTACACATGTCGCAGGAGAAGGGCTGGCTCAAGGAGCAGATCTCTATTGGGCGCGATTGGAACTCAGTCGATTCGCCAAGAAAGGAGAGCTCAACCTCTTCGGCTTCAACGTCTGTGTGGCCACGGGCGCCCAGTGGACGATGGACAGGCAGTTTCCACTGAGCGCGCCCGAGGATCGACTGTGCAGGCGGTGCCAGCGAAAACAGGAGACCCTTGCTCACCGCATCTGGCCTTGCCCTTGCAACAACAACCATGCCGATGTCACTTCGACGGGCGGATTGATTCCTCGAGCTCATGCGTCACTTGAATATAAACCAAGCCTTTGGCTGCGAGGAGTTCCGCCGGCCTGTGTCACCCACCCTGTCCTCCAAGAGCCTTCTGAGAGCCTTAGCCTCGCCCACTTAGGTGAGGTGTCCTTCAGGGATTGCTCTAGAGCTCCTGGCAGTAGCCCTCTCATCGGCTTCGGGGGCGGTTCTGGCGGGCGGTTTTCGTCAGATCCTCGTCGCCGTCGGTGCGGCTCGGCTGTCGTGGTGGTCAAGGGCGCGGGTCATGGGGAAGGGCCGTTGCGGTGGGCCGTCTTGGGGGGAGTCTCCGAGATTTTGTGGGGCCATTGCAAACCGTGCCGCGGGCGGGGCTGCAGGCTTTCGCGCTCTTCCTCGAAGGCACCCCAGGCCCCGTCCATTCTGTGACCGACCACAGGCCGTTAATGGTGGGGTGGAGCCGGGGCCGACATTGGAGCTTGGGGGGGGGGTAACAGCGATCTCCGGCTACAAATTCGCTGCGCCCTCGGCGATCGAGGCCCTGGCCCTGTCTCGGTCGAGTGGGCGCCCCCCCATCGATCACCCGATGGTCCGCCCCTCGCCGAGCATGAGATTTTCCTGGCGAGCTGCGGCCAGTTAGCAGATGAGGCGACCGGCGAGGCCGCTGCACGTTCCTGGACTCTCTCTGCCATTTCAGTTCCTGCCACAGACGCGTGGGACTTCGCGGCAGGAAAAGTTCGACGGAGAGCTCGGCGGGCCCTTGCGGGGGCCCCCCTAGCGGACCCCAAGAGGCCCAAGGTTGCGTCGGAGATTGAGCGACCTAGGCCCGCGACCCGCCTCGAGCTCGCCGCGAGAGAGAGAGAGTGTTCATAGACTTGTTCCCGTGGGCACCTCTTTCAGGTGCCAGCGTTGTGCTGTTATCTCTTCCAAGCAGAGCCTTTTGGAGGCCCTGAAGTCTGAGTGCTTCTCGCCGCAGGCCGTTCCCTCGGGGTTTCCTCGCGGCGTGGTTCTGGCGGTCCGCGGCGGTCTCTCGATTGGAGGGCGGGATCTCGACCCCTCCCACCGCTTGGCGTACTGGGACTTGCATTCCTTTCACTTTTGTCTTCGGAGCGGTCGCACCGCCACGGTCGACGCCCGACAGTTGACAGGCGAGTGTGGAACCCCCTCCCGAAAAAGAGAGGGGGAACTTGAGCCGCGGTCAACGTGGTCTGTTTCCAAGTTCCGCTGGGCCTCTTGGGTCTCACAGGCCATAGCGCACGAGAGGGTTGTGGCTGCGTGCGCCTGGGATGCAGCGCAGCGTGCCAGGGGGGCAAGCCCTGTGCCCACCCACTCTCCAACATCCCCTTGCGGGGAGGAAGGGGGGTCGGGGGTGGCTGCTAACGTGTGGCCACCAGGGGTGCAGGTGCTTGGCCTCCTTTCCTCCGTTCCCCCCCTCTCCTTTTTCGCGCGCTGTGCTTGCCAGAAGGTCCAAAGAGGTCCTGTGTAGCCCTGTGAACGTCATTGCGTGATGCCCCTCTCCTCTTCTTCTTCTTCTTCCTCCTCCTCCTCCTCCTCCTCCTCCTCCTCCTCCCTCCCCCGCGTAGCCCTGTGAGCGTTGTTGCCTGTCAGAACGTCTTGGCCGCTGCGCAGTGTCTCTGCAGGGCATGGCCATCCGCGCCGACGCCGTGCTCGGCGCAAGCCATGTTTGAGCGGCGGTCCGCATGCTGCGCAAACTCAACGGACAGACGGGGGTAGCGGCGGCCGGTGAGATCCCGATCGGCTGGGCGCGGCATCTCGGCGGTCTTGCCATCGAGAGCGGCTGGCTGGCCGCGGCGGCCGAGCAGCTCGGCGGGGCTCGCGGGCTCCTCTGCCTGGTCTTACTCGTGGGCGCACTGGCGGGCTGCGGCTGCTGCTGGCGCCTCTGCTGGGTGTGCGTTCTGGCAAGAGGCGCGGTGCATCATGGCGCTGCTATCTCGCGCGGGGATGCGGATGCTGGCGCAGTGGCGCCCCGGCGTGGACTGCCTGGCGAGGCTGCTGCTGCGGGGGCCCGATGTCGGCGAGTCCGAAGCAGTGCTAGGATCGACAGAGACAAGTCCTACAGGCCAAGTCTGGCTGGCGGCCACGCCCGACTTGGACGCGCGCCCTTGCGAGCTGGAGGCCCCGCCGCTCCGCGTGCCGGCCCCGTGCGATCTGACGGGCTAGCCGCAGGGGCGCGACCAGCTGGGCGGCGACCGCCCGCGGCGGGCGCGCCCCTGCTGCGGCCCCCCGCGGTTCCCGTCGCCTCGCGAGTTCATGGAACTCCGCGACCCCTGCGGCGAGACGTCGTCGACGGAGACGGCCGGGGCCGAGGGGGCCCTCCCGCTGGCGGCCCCGGCGGGCCCGACGGATGGGGCGGCGATTCTTTTTGAGGGGCTTGCGCAGGGCTCTGGGGAGCTCAGCGCCGGCCTTGGGCAGCGGTGGCTCATCGCGGCCAGCTGCGACGACTGCCTCGTGAATGAGCTGGCTAACTTCGACAGCTGCCAGTGGTTTGCCGCTTGTTACTCCTCGGCGCTCGCGAAGACGGGTTCCAGAATCATTGGCGAAGGGTGCGACCGACGAGCCGGCAGAGCTCCGTGGACGCGCGCGCGATGCCCATTTTGCGCGACTTCGGCGGTGAGAGGCGCCGCATCTTCAGGGGGGCCGTGCTGGGCATGACGGAGACGGCGTGGCCTGGGTGGCCCGTGAGAGGGCCCCGCGCCGCCCCGTGGCGCGTCCGCTTCCCGGCCGCGCCCGCGCGTCCGCCGCGCCAGCTGGCGCGCGGAGTGTGGGCTGAGTCCCGGTGTCACGGGCGTTTCGGACCACGGGCCGGCGACGCGCGCGCCCGAGCTGGGGGCGAACTTGGGCCAGCTGCACTTGACGGAGTTGTCGTTGGAGCTCCTGGCGCGACGCGTGCAGTTGGCGGAGCGGCGGCATCTTGAGCGGCTGCCGAAGAGCAGCGGCGACGAATATCTTGAGGGTGAGTACTTGTACATGGGTGCCCTGGAGTGGAGACGAGGGGGCTCTTCATGGTGCGCCCCGCACTCGTCGAGCACATCCAGGCGGAGCTGCGCGAGGAGGCTGAAGGCGAAGCGGGAGCTCGGAGAGGAGCGAATGCTTCCCCGCGGCCAGGGGTCTGGCGGCGGCGGCGGCAACCATGGCAACGAGGTTCTGCGCGACTAGGTGAAAGCGCAGGCCGCGGAGATCTGCGAGCGCCAGGCGAAGTTGAAGAGCCCCCCGGGCGGCAGGCGAGCAGGAAGAGGGGCCATGGCAACTGAGCTCAAGATGGTCGCCCAGGAGCTGCTGCCCCGCCCCGTGCCCGCCGCCGACTGCGCCCCGGCCTGGGGCAGATCGCTTGCGGCGCGATCTCCGGCTCGTCAGCGTCAGGGCGTCGGACAGTTGGTCTCAGAGGCTGCGCGCGCCGTGAATTCATTGCGCGGCCGCGGAGTTCCCCGACGGGACCTTCATGCGTCTTGCGCCCGGCTCGCGGGCGTCGACCACATTCGCGAAATCAATCATCCAGGAGGCTGGCCCTTTACCCTTGTCAGGGGCCAGGAGCGGCAGCTCACGCCGAGCTGTGGTCGCGCCTGCCGGGATCCGCTGGGGGCTCCGTGCGCTGGGCCTCTTGCTCCGAGGGGCTGGTCTGCCTGCCGATTGCGGGCGGGCAGCGCGTTGGTGCAGATGGCCTGACCGGTCGTGTTCGTGAACTATGGGTGGAGTGACGGAAACATCTTTTGCGCGACGTAGGGCCTTCAGATGGTCATCATATTCGCCATTTCTCGAGCCTGCAAATAGTTTAGCGCGAGTGCTCCCGCTTCGTGGGCCAGCTGCTCGACCGGGCTTGATTGGCCTGGCCAAGCGCTCCGAGGTCATTTGGCCGAGCGCTCCGAGGTCATTGTAGGCATATTCTTTGTTTACGCATGATTGCTGACACTCGCGTGGCGAACGGGCGCTTTCGACCCCCGGCGCATCCAGAGTTGCCGACGGCTGGAGTTTGGAGTAGTCTGTCCGCGCCAGATGGCAAGTTTCTGCGACTGGCCCAGATGGGCATAGACAACGCGTCCTACAGGATCGCCGCGCCGCCAGGCTTGTGCGACCACTCGCGCTGCCCCCGGTGGACCTCGACACCTTCGGGGCCGAGCGGCCCGACCTAGCATCGCGGCTGCCCGCGGGGAGGAAGGCGTCGCCGCGGTTGATCGCCCTCACCGCGGGCTGGAGCTGGAGCTTCTTCAGCCAGCAGATGGCGGGGGCGCAGGTGCTCCGCAGTGGGCCGGCGCGGGGGCGGCTGGCCCGCGACCGGCGCGCCGCGCCCTCCTAGTGGCAGGGGCCCACCGCCGCTGCGCGCGTGGGCGGGGCCGCCGTCGTCGGGCCCGATTGCGCCGAGACCGCGGAGACGGCCCATCAGGCGCGGGGCCCCTCGGACGCGGTGGGGCTTCAGTGCAATTGGCTCGAGGGCCCCAGCTCGGAGGCGACGTTCGCCAGCCTGGTGATCGACGAGGCGAAGGGCCGCGTCGGGCTCAGTCGTCGTCGGCGGATGTGGCGCGCCCACTTGAGCTTGCTGTGCGTCGTCTACCGCGGCTCGGCGGCGGGCGACGAGGCGCGGGCGCTCCTCGGCTCTTTCGCGTGGGGCGCGCTAGTTCGGAGGGCCTCCTGTCGATCTCCTCCGCGACCTACAGCTTCGCGCCGCGGGCCGGGGGGCGGCGCCGCCGCTTGTGGGGCGCCGCGGAGATGGAGCTCAGCGCCGCGGCCGCGCTCGCCCTGTCTGGCCGCGTGGATTGCCGCCGCCTCCCCGACCCCATGGTGCTGTCCACGGGCGCCTGTGGCGCCGCGGCCTGCGATGCGGGCGGGTTCGGCGTGATGGGCCGCGCCTGGGGCCCGCGCGACGCCGCCAGGGCCTGCGCCCGAGCCGAGCGGTGGCGACGCCGCGTGTCCGAGGCTGTTTCGTCGCGGGCGCGCGCCCTTGGATTGTCGGGGCGCCCGCGCCCCTTCCCGGCATCCTTTGCCCAGGAAGTGTCGGCGATGGTGGCCGGTGCGAGCCCGGGCAAGCCGCGCGCGCCATTTCTCGAGGTGCCCGCCGTGAGGTTTTGATTTCGACCAAGCTCGAGCGCGTCGCCCTGGGCCGCGTCTTCGACCTCCGGCAGCGCCAGTCAAGGGCAGGTTCAGCAGGGCAGAGGACGTCATTCGTTTGGAGGGGCACTGCGGGCCATGTTTCGACGGGGGCGTGAGCTGCTCACGTTGTGCGCCAACCTGGGCCTCGCCCTGGCGTTGGGGGTGGGCCAGGCGGCCGCTCCCATCGTGAGTGGGGCGTGCCGCGAGGGCGCCGCGTTAGGCCCCGTCGAGGGCGCCTCTGCGACCGTTCGCTGGGCCCACACGGAGCTCAACCCGGCCGACAGCCTGCCCGGCATGCCTGGCCCTTCGGCTCGAGACCCTCGGGCAGACCGTCGGAGCGCCGTCTTCGATCCAGCGTCGCCGCCGCGCTGCGACGCCGTGGCCGCCCTCCACGTGGCGGTCGGAGAGACGCTGCTGGGCGGCGAGCTGGACTGGCCGGGGCGGCCGCGGGCCGGAGTGGCCGGGCTGGGCGGCGCCCTCCCAGGCGACCGGCGGCCGGGCGGCGCCGCAAGAGGCGGTCGCTCCGCCATCGGGGGCTGTGCAGCCTGGGGCGGGAATTCGTCTTCCGAGGCCAGCAGCAGTTCGAGCTCTGGCGCTGGCGCCGACGGCGGCGAGGCCCCCGCGGGCGGCGGCCCCTGCGGCGGCGAGCCAGCGGCTGGGCCGCGTGACGATGCCGACGCACGGCGAGCGGATGACGGGCATCGGGCGCCGTGCCAACCGCCGCCGCGCGACGGCGGCAGCCGTGGCCCCGCGCAGGCTGCCGGGCGGCCCCCGCGAGCTAGGGTTCCTCGGGCAGGCGCGAGGCGGAGGAGAGCCTGGGCGCGTTCTGCCGGCAGGTCGGGGCGTTCCGCGCGCGGCGCCTGGATCGCCGCGAGAGCTCCCAGGGGGCGCTCTACAAGGCGCTCGTGGAGTACTTGGGCCCCCAGTAGAGGGGCGACGAGCCCGGCCATGTGCTCGTCGCTTTTCTGGCAGGTGTGGCGTCGAAGCTTCGACGGCTATAGCCGCGAGAGGGGCGACGTGCGCATTGCTGGGCTGGCCTTCGAGGGTCCGAAGTGCAGGCGCGGCGGGGGGGAGGGCCTCGCTCGAGCCCGCCCTGTCCCCCAGGGCTTCCGCCGCCTGGCGCCTGGTCAGGCGAGGGTGCCGCCGCCGCGGCCAGAGTCCGCGGCGCTGCCGGGGGGCGGGGGTCGCGTCGCTGGACCGGGCCTTCGGCGTCGGCCCGGCGATCGCGCGGGGCGGCGGCCCGCGGCTGCCATGCGACATCTCGCGCTTGCAGGGTCGGTCGCTCGCCCCCCCCCCCCCCCCCCCGCGCTCCGGCATCAGCCGCCGGGCTTGCCCCTGCGCCCCGCGGGGGCGGGGGCGAGGGGCAGGGCGCGCCGCGAGGGCGGGGGGCGGCTGCTGGGCGGCGCGTTCGCGCGGGGGCTCGAGGCGCGGCAGTGGCGGCTGCAGAAGGCGGCGGGCGAGACGGGCTGCCCGCGGCGCATCGCCGCCGCGGTGTTCAGAGCGGGTTTCAAGAGGGCAGCCGCCGTGATCGGTCGGCCGTCGCTGCGCCCGTGCCGGGCGCGGCGCGGCCAGCGACGGCGCGCCGCGTCGACGGCGGGCGCTGACCGAGATCCAGGAGAGGCCGCGGCAGTCGCGCGCCGGGAGCACGCCGCGCCACAAGTAGCGCGCGCGCTGCTCGGCCGAGCTCGGCAAGGGCCCCCACCGCGCGAGGGCGCGCAGCGCGGCCGCGGGGCTGATCGGGGCGAACCTGGGCCGCGACTTCGCGCAGAAGGCGGGCCATTCGCGTCGGTTGGGCGGCGCGCTCGCGCGGGGCGAGCAGCTGTCGTCGACCGCAGTGCGAGCTGGCCTGAGCGATGACATTCTCCGCGAGCTCGGCGGCGCCGCCTCTTGCTATCTACGTTGTTTCCCAGGCGCAGTTCGCGTCGCCCGCTCGCTCGGGAAATCGCGCTGCGTCGGCCTCGAGATGGATCTCTGACGGTCAGAATGTTCCGAGCTCGCCTCGCAGGTGGTCGGTCAGACCATCGCAGCTTGGATAACGCGGTTTTTGGTTTTATTATTTAGAAGCAGGAGTGTTTATATTCATTTCAGAAGCACATTATTCGAACACTATGAATAAGCATATGTAGTTGTTGAATATTATTCCTTCTAAAGAATTATTATTGTTGGGACCCCTGGTGCGCGACCTCTGCGCCGCGCCTAGGCCGCAGCTACATTTTCATCATTTTTTTGCGAAAGCTTCAGAAAAGTGGATTGTTACCGGATCCGGTTTTTTGTTGTACTCCGTTTTCCCTTGCAAAAAACATATAAAATGAAAATTCTTGTTCTTACTTGATCAAATTGCAAGAATCCCTTGCAAAAAATAAGGTAAAGTGGACATTCGTGCGCGCAAGACGAAATCCTTCCAAAACCTTAGGTTTCGTAGCGATTTTAACATAAAAACATCAAAAACCCAATGGTTTTTTAAGAAAAAATTGTCAAAATGTTCTTCCGCGCGCTCTTGCGGATTCGTAGGAAAACCAACACTTTTTAAACAATTCTGTCAAACGGGCTTTTGCGAGCAACT
>CAUYUJ010014180.1:125000-157500 GCA_963575745.1 Prorocentrum cordatum | reverse complement strand
TCTCATGTATTGCTGTATCCACCGCAGCCGGCAGCCATGGTGAATTACGACGGGCGGCAGGGTAACTTTTCCTCGAGGATGTATGGCTTTTACCTTCAGGAGAAGAGGGAGCAGCTGGTCGCAGGGGTTCCCGTATCGGACAGTTTCTTGGTATGGCACCGTGGCAGGGAGTACGATTCCAGCAACCACTGCGTGCATTTCCGTGGCGGCCGACATAATCAAAGGTATGAACCTACGCAAGTGGTCGCCTGCAGGTATTGGTACGAGCTGACGGACGGGTACTGGGGCCAGCATTCACTGACTATGCTGCCACATGTATACGCTTCACAATTACTCCCTCGGACGTTCAAATACCTGGACAGTATGAAGAATTTCGTGGGCATGATCGAGTATCTCATGTCCTGGAATTGGTCCGGCACTGTTGGTATCGTGGAGACGTCGTGTGATCTCAAATTCCACACTCAAGCGCTGCCGATGCGAGTGGGCGATGATGGCCAGATACTCACATTCGGCTCTGAGTATACTGCAGGAGAGCCCGTATTTGCCAATGACAGGGCAGCATTCGAGTATCTGCTCTCGCTGGCCCGACGCGATCTGCAATTTCGCGGTATGCGCGATGAGCGTGTCGGCTGCTTTGAGCAGAAGCAACATGCGAATTTTCTGCTGTATCAGCGTGTTTCTCGATGCAATAACGCGCCAGAGTATGAGTGCCTTCGGCAGGAGTGGGATACCTTGAACAGGCCGAAGTATCAGCAGCGCACGTGGAGCCCAGAGCAGGCTGATGCCATCGAGCGGGTCAAGAAGGCTGTGTCGCTGGAGGACGAGGAGGAGAAGCAGAACAGCAAGCGTTTCTTGTATATCTCTGGACCGCCCGGCAGTGGGAAGACGGCAGTATTGTTGGAGCTGGCTATTTGGGCATGTGAGTCTCTTCAGGTTTTGATCGTGTGCCCCACCGGGTATCTCGTGCACCAGTACAAGTCCAAGCTGCCCGACAGACCTGGTATTGAGAATATCCGAGTGGACACGATACAAGGAGTCTTGAAGTATAAGAGGGCCGGCAAGGACGGCAAGGTCCGCTGGGCCCCACCCTCGGCTTTGAGAAGTATTGATTTGATTCTTTGCGATGAAGGGAGCCAGTATGAAGACCAGGAATGGATGCGGTTTTTCGCCTCGGTGCGGGAGCAGCCGCACAAACCCTTCACTGCTATCGTGGCCGATTTTAAGCAGTTGCAGCCAGTATTGAGCGGGGGCCAGTGCGAGCACTTCTGCAACCAAATGGACAAGGTCGACTTGAAGACCGTGTATCGCACCGCTGACAAGCAGCACTTGGTTTTCCTGAATCGTATACGTGAGGCTCAGCCAGATCGAGCGGTTTTGACTGAGTATTTTGGAGACCGCCACTGGCATCATGAGTGCTTGGAGGCCTGTGTTGAGCGCGGTATGGCGTTGGCGGCGGAGAAAGGGCATCCGTTTTCTTGGCTCACGTGTACGAACGCGGGCTCGGCGGAGGTATGCAGAGCGGCGCTGGCATTACTCGGCATTAGTGAGGCCGATCTGAAAAAGGGTGGGTATTGCGACCCGACCACGAAGTCCGACTTACGCATTCTGGCCAGACCTGGTATCGTCATTCGCCTGAGTCGGAACTTTGACAAACAGCGGGGCTTTGTGAATGGGGCGTTGGCCACGGTATGCGAGTCGCTTCGTGGACACTCAGTGTTTACAGCCAGGCTGGTGGGTACGGGCAACATGGTATTGGTGCACCCCATCGAGGAGAACGGAGAGGTATTCCTGCCTTGCTGCTACGGGTATGCGACCACGGTGCGTCGAGCGCAGGGCGCGGATCTCTTTCACGGCTGTGTATATTTCGAGCAGAAGAAGAGAGTGGCTACGAGAGGGTATGGCTACGTTGCCTGCAGTCGCTTCAAGTCTCGCGAGGGCTGCCATGTATTCGGCAAGCTCCGCCGCAGTGACTTCCTGCCGGCTGGGCCCGAGCAGGAGGGCGAGATTTTGGAGCGCGGGTATGACTCTGTATCGTCATCTGACGACGAGGGGAAAGGCATGGAGTATGCTCTTGCAGATCAAGGTGAGTATGACGCGGACCCTGTTGTATCCATCGACACGGGCAACAACCTCGTGGACTTCCTCGTGAGCACAGAGGATCCGGCAGATGTATCCAAGACTGAGTGCAAGCGTACCCTTGCAGACTTTGCTGCAGGTGCCAGTGCGGAGGCTGGCGATGCTCCAGTGTATGAGGAGATGGGCGTATGCAGTGAGCTTCCAGTGAGGGAAGAAGTGTGGGGCGAGAACGGCGAGCTGCTGGTGTACGGCGGCACGGCGACGCCGGAGTGATCAATGTCGTATGGAGCTGGACGTCGACCAAAAAAATCAGGGCCCGCATGTATCATCTGCATCGAGCATCGTGGCGGCAACAACTTGCCCCAAAAATGTGACCACACGGTGTCTCTGTATCATGTCTGCCATACGCATCATGTGTAATACTGTATGAGTATCATGTGCAATGAGTAGTATTCTCAACAATTGCATGTGAGTCAGAATCTGCGCCCACAAATGTGACCCAATGTTGTTCCCATGTCTGGGATATCATTTGAAACATGTATGATTGCAACCACTCCATAGCATGTGAGCTAAAATTTGCCCCAAAAATGTGACCAACTTTTGGTTTTGTGTCTGTCCACATCTGCAACATGCATATACGTAGCGACCGGCATGTGAGGCAAAATTTGTATCCAAAGTGTGTGAGGCAGGAGTTGCCCCAAAAATGTGATCAATTTGTCTGCGTCATGTTTTTTTGTCATGTATATTATTATCACTGCATGTGAAGTCTATTTGCCCCAAAAATGTGATGAACTTCTCTGTCTAACGGCTAACATACGTACCAGTTGCAATATGCACATACGCGCTCATTGCATGTGAGCCACAATTTGCCCCAACAATGTGACCAACCGCTCTGGCTAATGGTCAACTTACGTATCCTGTGCAATATGTAATATGTAACCATAGCATGTGAGCCAAAAGTTGCCCCCAAAATGTGACTAACACTTGGTTTGTCTCGTATACTCCTCTGCAACATGTATGAGACGGGTCTGCATATCATGTGCACTGTGTATAAGATCTAACACTTCGAATTTGGATATCCATAGAAGAACAAATAGGACATCAATGAGGTCTCGGGGGCATCAAAAAATGTTCAGTATGCCTGGCTTTGTCGCATGTGCGGCGGCGGACTTCACTGTCTTGGGGCCACCACAGGCTTTCCTCGGGGTATCACAGGCTCTCTGGGGCCGGTCATTGGCCGTCTTCGGGCCCTCACACGCAGTCTGCGCTTCGCCGAGGGCTCTCCCCCAAAGTCCGTGCCACCATCATCATCATCATCATTATCATCAGTCTACCACACCGTGTGCACTATGTGTTATACGTATGGGTTGATAGCTGCAGCCATATACTCTCAAATTTGGCACGGTTGTTCCAGTCTGCCCACTCGGAAGTGTATTCCCTCCGGTTTCGTATGGCGCTCGACGGTTGCCCAGACTTCGCGCTGGCGTCCCAGTCTGGCACCGCGTCCCAGTCTGGCCCCGCGTCCCAGTCTGGTTCCGGGGAGAAGCCGACGGACCAGAAAAAGCGGGAGTGGCTGAGGGTATACGAGACGGCGCCCGCGCAGTTGCTCAACGTATACGGGCCTTCGAAGTTCGCGAAGCTGTCGGACAAGCAGGTATGGACACAGATGCAGGAGCCGCTGAAGAGTGGGGCCGTATGGATGTCGGAGATGTGCAGCAAGGAGCCGGAGCGGAGGGGTGTCGGTATCAACCGTTTCATTCACGCGATGAAGACCTTCTGCGAGTATCAAAACGATCCTGCGGTCAAGAAGAACAACGAGGCGGTATTGAAGCCGCAGCTGTATGAGGAGTTGTACAAAGAGATTGACTATATCCTGCCGGCCTTGCAGTATTGCCTGGCTCCGAAAAAGCAGTATGAGAAGAAGGGTGCTGCTCTCCTGCGTTCGAGCGGCACGGAGGAGCAAGTGCAGGCGACCGGGAGGACGCCAGCGGAGCTGGACAAGTATGCGAAGCAGCTGTATGACTGGCTCGACAAGACTAAACTTTCGCGAGTGCGTATGATGGCCAATTGGCAAAGTTGCGGGGGGTTGTCCTTTGTTGCTCAATGCCATCATCGGGCTACCACCTGCTTCAGGTATCACGGCAACAGCTTTCACGGAGCTGGTCCATCGCAGCACGAGGTATCACTTGAAGAGTTCCAGGCCGGTGTGAAGCTTCGCCATTCGTTGGGCCACAACGGTATTGACGTGGAGGCGGTGAGCGAGGTCCGCGCCGTCAACGATTTCGGGGATGCTTGAGGGCACGGTATGCCAGGCTACTTTTCCACAGTAGTGTCTCGGTTTCTTCGTGTATGCTCCGACGTCCCGGGCGGCACGTATGCCAGAGTAGTGCCAGATGAAGAGCGGGGAGTGGCAAAAAAAAATGGCCGAAACATGTCACCTTCTGGTGTGTTGGTGTATGCTCCGACGTCCCGGGTGGCATAGCGGGCTGCCGCCGACGGCGACGGCGACGGCGACGGCGACGGCGACGGCGACGTCGACGGTGACGGAGACGGCGACGGAGACGGCGACGGCGAGGGTGATGGCGACGGCGGCGACGGCGACGGCGACGCCGACGGTAACGGAGCGTCGGCTTGCTTCGGCATCAGCTGCTTCAGCGTCGGCCTCAGCCTGCCTCAGCTTCAGCCTGTACCAGCCTCAGCCTCGGCCTCAGCCAGCCTGCTTCATCCCTCTGCCTCAGCTTCGGCCTCAGCCTGCCTCAGCCTTAGCCTCGGCCTCAGCCTCGGCCTCAGCCTGCCCCAGCCTCAGCCTCAGCCTGCCTCAGCCTCAGCCCCGCCCTGCCTCAGCCTCAGCCTCAGCCTTAGCCTCAGCTTGCCTCAGCCTCAGCCTGCCTCTGCTTCAGCCTCGGCCTCAGCGCAGCCCAAAATTTGCCCCAAAAATGTGACCAACTTTGGTCTCTGTCTCATGTCTATCATACGTCTCGTGTGCAATACGTCTCATACATAACATGTGAATGTGTGGCAAAACTGGCCTCAAAAATGTGACCACCTCTTGTGTGTACGTGTTTCATGTCTACTTCTTGTGCAAGATGTATCATATATAATAACATGTGTCCCAAAATCTGACCCAAAACTGTGACCAATTGTTGTGCGTCTTCCATGTCTGTCCTACGCCTCATGTGCCATACGTATCCTCTACTACATCCTCAGCCTGCCTCAGCCTCAGCCCCAGCCTGCCTCAGCCTCAGCCTCAGCCTGCTTCAGCCTCAGCCTGCCTCAGCCTCAGCCAGCCTATGCCTCAGCCTCAGCCTCAGCCTCAGCCCAAAATTTGCCCCAAAAATGTGACCAACTTTGGTCTCTGTGTCATGTCTATCATACGTCTCGTGTGTAATAAGTATCATACACTGTGCATGTGTGGCAAAACTTGCCCCAAAAATGTGACCAACTCTTGTGCGTACGTGTCTCATATCTACTTTCGTAAGAAGCAGTGTGGCTGTGAGGCAAAATTTGCCCCAAACATAAAACCAACTTTTGTCTTCTGTCTCGCATACACACGTATCATGTGCAATTTGTATCCTACGTAAGAAGCAGTGTGACTGTGAGGCAACACTTGCCCCAAAAAGTGTGACCAACTTTTGTCTTCTGTCCATCATACGTATCATGTGCAACGTGTATCCTGCGTAAGAAGCAGTGTGGCTGTGAGGCAAAATCCCCAAAATTGATCAACTTCTGTGCCTCATGTTTCCCATACGTATCTTGGGCAATATGCATATCCACCGCATGTGAAGCACAATTTGCCCCAAAAATGTGACCAACTTCTCTGTCTCATGGTCAACATACATATCATTTGCAATATGCATGTGTGTAACCATAGTATGTGAGCCATTGCCCAAAACATGTGAGCAACTTTTGTTTGTCTGGTATACGTCTCTGCGACATGTGTTACACGGGTCTGCATACGTATCATGGCCACTGTGTATGAGAGCTGCCATCTACATTGTTGGTTTCCAGAGAAAAACAAATAGGATATCAATGAGTTCTCGGGGTAACAAAAATGTGATATCAGTATGCCTGGCTTTGTCGCATGTGCGGCGGTGGACTTCACAGGCCGTTACTGGCCGTCTTCGGGCCCTCACAGGCAGTCTGCGCCTCGCCGAGGGCACTCCCCGAAACCATCATCATTACCACCATCCTCACCATCATCACCACCACCATCATCATCACCTCCCTCATAGGCACTTTGGCTCAAGAGGGGGGTATTCTTGGCCACGTATAGCCTTGGCATGGAGTCCGCGGGGTATCTCTTCTTGCTGTCTTTCGTATTACTGCGTTTTACCAGAGGGCAGGCAGGAGTACCTGTCGTATGCGATTACATTTTGGATCAGTGGAGCGTATTCGTGCACGACTTCGATGCTTTCTGTTTAGGACTCGTCCGTCACTGCGACGCAGTATGCAAAGAAAAAGGGTGCTCCTATTTAGCCCATCGAGAAGGCTTGCATACTCAGTATTCCGGCTTGCACTTTATCCGTACACTTCGCAGGGTTCGTATACGACGGCGTCTTGTCGCATTTGCGGAGAAGTGGGCGCACTTAGCATCGGGGCTTCAGCGTCCCCGTGGCGACGGTATCCCCAGCGCGGACATCATGGCCATGGGGGACAGTATCCCGGACTACGTGGCCGTGGCCGTGCAGAAGAACAAGGTGAAGATGGCCGGTAAGTATAACAGCATGGACTGTATGAGGTGTTTTATGCACATGGTTGAGTATTGCATGGGCTTCACGCCTACGGAGTATACCGAGGAGCTGCATCAGTGGTTTCTGAAGCGGCAGTGTCGGAAGTGGGCACGCCATGCTGCTGCGGAGCTCGCGTATTTTGGCGTGGTTTCCTGCGACACAATGACCACAGCATTGGGTCGTATGAGGAAGGCTCTCAACAGCACGTCTCAAGTGAGCGTCGCGACCATGTATGTATTGTTCTGCGAGACGCGGCAGGCTATCAACAGGTATTCGTTGCATGGTGTTTGGTATCTCATTGACGCGTATGACAAGAGCAAGTCTGTGCGGGCAAACGTTTCGCGTGTCCGGCCTGGGCTAGTATCGACGCGTTGTCACACAATTCAGCTTTTGGAGGCGATCCGCAGCTGTGTGGGAGTATCGCTTGCTGTGCTGCGGACCTTGGGAGGTGGCGTATCAGACGGCGGACCTTGCGAGGTGGCGTATCAGCTCGGTCGCCGCCGTCTGTGTCCCAAGGTAGAATCTGACGGTATTCCAGAGCTCCGTGTGCTTGCGAGTTGTCTCAGCGTATTGACACAGAAGGTGCAGACGTATGCGAGGCAGCCTTCGCAGCAGTACCGCGGCTTGGTCAAGGCCGCCAAAGGTCTGGGTATCAAGTACGGGAAGTCGCATACGGTGAAGAAGCTCGCTCTGCTCGTGAAGCGAGGTATGCTGCAGCCTTCAGGCACCGGTGCGTGCAAACGGACGTACCAGGAGCTGGTATCCGCAGCGCACGCTCGCGGCGCCAGCGAGTATCAAAGAATTAAAGTGCAGGGAAGGTGGATCACCAGACGTGTATCCAAAGCCACGTTGGAAGCGCTGGTGGCTGAGCCCTAGGGGCGGTGCTCAGTTGTATAGGGCATTGTGGCAGACTTTGGGGTCAAGCAGAGCTGTATGAAAGAAGAGCCACCAGTAATGACATACACGTGCATCGAGAATCATGGGTATGGCAACGGCGACGGAGGCGGCGGCGGCGACGGCGAGGGTGACGGCGGCGACGGCGACGGCGACGGCGACGGCGACGGTGACGTATCGTCCTCAGCCTCAGCACCAGCCTGCCTCAGCGTCGGCCTCAGCCTGTCTCAGCCTCAGCTTGCATCAGCTCAGCGTGTCCCAGCCTCAGCCTGCTCCAGCTTCAGCTTCACCCTCAGCCTCGGCCTCAGCCTGCGTGAGCCTCTTTTGCTCTCATGTCTATCATACGTTTCATGTGCTATACGTATCATACATGACACGGGGATGTGTGTCAAAACGTGCCCCAGAAATGTGACCAACTCTGGTGTGTATGTGTCCCATGGCTAGCAGACGTATCATGTGCAATATGTATCATGTGCAACACGGCTCACGTGTAATATGTGCTCCGAGGGCTTTCCCACGGAATCGCCAGACCCATCTGGGGATCTTGGGAGGGCCTCCCAGGGCCCTGTGGTTATGTATTCTCTTTAGGCCTTCGGCCCCAGCCGCCAGACCTCTCTGGGTATCTGGGGGGTTCCCAGGGTCCGATTGTCTTAGTGGCTGTGACCCGATTCCCAGGGGAAGTTTATGAGGGCGTCTGGGGGGTTCCCAGGGGAAGTCTATGAGGCCTGTGGATTCAAATGAAAAGATGAAGTGAGTATGCCTGCTCTGGTCGCATGTGCGGCGGCGGATTTCGTCTTGCCGACGGCGCTCGCATGAGTGTTCTGCGTGTGCGGTCGTATGGACTTTGGCATTTGGGCACATGTATGCGGTTTGCTTCTGTTTGTACGTAGCGGTTTCTGCTCAAGCCGCTTACTGTATATCGCGAGATCGTACCCTCATATTGCCGGCCTTCCGTATGGCTTCCCAGATGGCCGGTCGGCTCGACCCCGTGACGGGCGAGTATTACCCAAGCGATGATGAAGTGCGCTACAGTATGGAGCGCTGGCACACGCCACCCAACGACGAGGCGTATGCGCGGCGCTGGCTCAAGCAGTGTGGCTCGGAGAGGTGGTTCGCGTGCGGTATCTTCTTCCCTATTCTATGGGAGGGTGTCAAGGGCGTATGCCTCGCCGTATCGAGCGGCATGTCCACGAGGCAGTCGAAGACGAACAACGACCCGGACTACCAGCACAGTATGGGGGGCATCCCCGAGCCGGATTGGCTTTACTTCGAGGCCTTCTTCTACGCGCACGCGGTATTCGGGAATTTCTCGGTATTCCAGGATGAGAGGCTTGGGAAGCCCATTGGCTATCTTCTGCACGTATTCGACACGCTATGCACCGGGCGAGGTATCGTCGCCTGGAAAGCCAACCTTTTCGTCCACCCGGGCCAGTGGGTGTATAGCAGTATGCGGTATTTGCTCGGTCAGCTCGGTATTCCCATTCATGCGGAGATCGTATCCGGCCTCTCCTACAGGGCCCTCGCCACCTTGGACGTATTCATTGCGTATCACGCGGCCTTCATGGGTACGGACCCGCAGAAAATGGCCATTTGGAACGTATCTCCTGAGGTCGGCCCAGAGATGAAGTATCCGCGTCAAGACCAGTGGTGGTGGTTGCCCGTATGGCGGTCTTTTGGTCAGAGCGACGAGTATCCGAACATGCTCGATTACCCGGCTTTGCCGCCGCAGGTCCACAACGTGCTCGCGTTAGCACTGCCGTATGCGAGCCCCGGCTCTCCCGCCAGCAGGCGTATCGGCAATATCATTGGCCATTTGGGAGCGCACGGGTATCAGCCAGGCCCGCACCTGCATCAGCCAGGCAGCCGTGTACCCAAGCGTATTCGCGACGTCGCAGACGACGAGTCGCCTTAGTATGCTTCGTGTATATTCATAGTGTGACTGGACCTGTTTGCGAAAGCAGGAGAAAGTATGAGCAATGCATGTGTCATCCTTGGGACTGTATAACAGCAGAAACAGACAACATTGCATCGCAGACGGACAGCCATCGGGACAACCATCGGGACAACCATCGGGACAACCATTTGGACAAGCATCGGGAAAACGAGCGGGACAACCATAACCATCAGGACAACCATCGGGGCAACCATCGAGACAACCATCGGGACAACGATACCTTCTCTCTGGTGTCCTCCCACATCCCTCAGGAAGTTGCCCTAAAGATGTGACCGACTCCTCTCTCTCCTTCTCTATGTCTCTCGCTCTTTCTCTGCTTCATCTCTATCATACGTAACACATCTACTTGTGTAATCGCCTTCCCAGGAAATTGCCCCAAAAATGTGACCAACTATCTTGGCAGTGCGTACCATCTCACGTGTACCGTGTACCACATCTTCTCGGGTTGCCTCACACATGTGACGAATCTCTGTCTATCTCTCTCTCCTCTGGCTCTCTGTCTTGCTCTCTCTCTCTCTCTCTCTCTGTCTCTCTGTCTTGCTCTCTCTCTCTCTGTCTTGCTCTCTCTATGTCATGCGCAACGAATGCACGATGCGGGGCACATGCGGGGCCCAAACAAGTGATCAACCTCTGCGGGTGTGTACTCCACGCCAGTGTAGTATCCACGATCGTCCGCGCGCCACGAAGTGAAGTGTCCTGACGTCATAGGGCGGGAAGCTGGGTGTGGGTGGTTCCCGAGAGTCGTGTGGATGTTTGGTAGAGCTTGCATTGCCCCCCCACGAAGTGGGGGTATTGGCTGGCGTCGCATGAAAACCCTGGCACTGGGGAGAACACTGAGCGTTCGGGTATAATGATTGTTGTTGTTGTTGTTGTTGTTGTTGTTGTTGATCCTTTTTCCTGCTCAACTTGACCCCACCCAGGCGGCCCGTGACTTCTATCGAAGCCCGAGTAGCATGCGTGGTCATCCGCATCTCGGGGGTGAGGCGCTGGAACCAATAATTTTAGGTAGCGCAACTCTCGCAGTTACTCAGATGATCATTGGTGTTTGTATCCGTCATGGCGTGCCGTTTATTTGTGATACCCAGTAAGTAGCTATGCCTGGCAGGAGCCAGTCACGCAGCGCCTCTCCCAGCACTGTAGATACAGTGGCGCTGTCTTTGATCTGTGCCCGTTCGGAACCGCCTTGAGGAAGCCCGCGCGTCTCCGCTGTCGGAAATGCGTGCCCCCGCCGAGTGTCCTGTGCGCGCGCTGCGGCAGCGCGCGCGGAGTCCTGTTGCCAGACAGGTCAACCCCACATCACCTTGCAGGGCCCTGGCCCCAACGGCGTTCGGTGGGGCCGCATCGCTGGGACGTATCCCAGCGAGTGGCGCAGCCAAGTAGGTGGCCCCACAAAAGTGTCGAGGGCATTCAGGCTGATCGAATTCGCAAGCTAGCTGATTGTTGATCACGTGGCCCTCCAGGGCGCAGAATGGGCATGGGCGGAGCTGGGCTCCGCGATCGCCTCCACGGTGGTAGCCGCTCACCGGTGCAATTTTTCGCTTAGCCATGAAAAAAAAGACGTTTCGGCCAGTGCAGAGTGTTTCTGCAGGGTATGTCCATCCATGCCGACGCTGTGCTTGGTTCAAGCCTTTGCCATCCTTTCCCCTCCTGCCTCCGCTTCTTCTTATCTGTCAGCTTGTTTTCTGGAATCTCCAAGGGCGGAGCCGGGTTCCACGATCGCTTGCAAGCTGGAAGCTGCTCGCCGATGCAACAGCTTCTAGCCTGTCCATGAACGCAAAGAACTGGCACTCCTATTCCTCGTCTTTCTCCCCCTTCCTCCTCCATCCTTTTCCCTTATGCATACTCCTCCCTGTCGCACCCCCACGCGTGTGGTAGAGATTGCCTGGCGTTTCGCCTGAGGCGTCCTCATCGTTTATGACCATGTTCATTTTCAAGGATTGCGCACAGGCCGTTTTCAATACGCGGCTCCCGCCGTAAGGTTGCGCACATGTGTCTCACGCGTTTACGGCAGTTTGAAGGATTGAGCACCGGTCGTTTTCAACATGCGGCTCTCGCTTCAGCGCCGCGCACGTTTGTCTCAACAATTTGCGGCAGCTCTAGTGATTGATGGGGGGGGGGTCGGGTCGTTTTCAAACTATGGTTTTCTCCGTAGCGCCGCGGATCTCCATCTCAAATGTTTGTAGCATTTTCGAGGGTGGGTGCCGGTTCGTTTTCAAAATGTGGTTCTCGCTTTAGCGCCTCGCACATGTGTCTGAACAGTTTTGCCATTTCCAATATTCAGTTATGGCCTTAATTCCGCGCACTTTCGTCTTTAGCGCTTGCGACGGTTTAACAGTTGGAGTTGTGTCTTTTTCCCAACCAGCCTGTGTTGTTGGGTCCTCGTTTTGAAGAGACGGTCCCCGCGATTCCTCCAACCTCCTTCCTGCTCCCTCCTCCCCCCCTCTCATCATCATCATCATCATCATCATCATCATCATCATCATCATCATCATCATCATCATCATCATCATCATCATCATCATCATCATCATCACATCATCATCATCATCATCATCATCATCATCATCATCATCATCATCATCATCATCATCATCGTTATCATCGTTATCGTCGTCATCATCGTCGTCACGCGTTTCGTGGCCCCATAGGAGCTCCGCCGAAGGTCCCAGTGGCACAGTTCGCACGCGTCCCCGCCACTCATTTCGGCACACCCCTCACACGTTTCGTGGCCCCATAGGAGCTCCGCCGAAGTCCCAGTGGCACGTTCGCACGCGTCCCCGCCACTCATGTCGGCAGTTTCGTGGCCCCATAGGAGCTCCGCCGAAGGTCCCAGTGGCACAGTTCGCACGCGTCCCCGCCACTCATTTCGGCACACCCCTCACACGTTTCGTGGCCCCACAGGAGCTCCGCCGAAGGTCCCAGTGGCACGGTTCGCATGCGTCCCCGCCAGTCATTTCGGCACACCACTCACACGTTTCGTGGCCCCATAGGGGCTCCGCCGAGGGTCCCAGTGGCACAGTTCGCATCCTTGCCATTCATTTCGGCACACCCTTCACACCATTCGTGGCCCCATATGAGCTCCGCCAAAGGTCCCAGTGGCACGCTTCGCATGCGTCCCCGCCATTCATGTCGGCACACCCCCTCACACGTTTCGTGGCCCCATAAGAGCCCCGCCGAAGGTCCCAGTGGCACAGTTCGCATGCGTCCCCGCCATTCATGTCGGCACACCCCTCACACGTTTCGTGGCCCTGTAGGAGCTCCGCCGAAGGTCCCAGTGGCACGCTTCGCATGCGTCCCCGCCATTCATTTCGGCACACCCCTCACACGTTTCGTGGCCCCATACGATCTCCGCCGAAGGTCCCAATGGCACGCTTCGCATGCGTCCCCGCCACTCATGTCGGCACACCCCCTCACACGTTTCGTGGCCCCAATAGGAGCCCCGCCGAAGGTCGCAGTGGCACAGTTCGGACGCGTCCCCGCCACTCATGTCGGCACACCCCTCACACGTTTCGTGGCCCTGTAGGAGCTCCGCCGAAGGTCCCGGTGGCACGGTTCGCATGCGTCCCCGCCACTCATTTCGGCACACCCCTCACACGTTTCGTGGCCCCACAGGAGCTCCGCCGAAGGTCCCAGTGGCACGGTTCGCATGCGTCCCCGCCACTCATTTCGGCTCACCCCTCACACGTTTCGTGGCCCTGTAGGAGCTCCGCCGAAGGTCCCAGTGGCACGGTTCGCATGCGTCCCCGCCACTCATTTCGGCACACCCCTCACACGTTTCGTGGCCCCATAGGGGCTCCGCCGAAGGTCTCAATGGCACAGTCCGCATGCGCCCTCGCCATTCATGTCGGCACACCCCCTCGCACGTTTCGTGGCCCCATAGGGAACTCCACCGAAGGTCCCCGTGGCGCAGTCCGCATTGTGTTGTTCGTTTTCGTACGCGTTGTGTACCACGTTATTCATTTCGGCACACCCTAGCACGGTTCGTTGCCTCATAGGGATCACCACCGAAAAAGTGAATCACAACTGCGGTACTCACGCCTGCATATGGTTGGGTTCTTCGTCAGGCTAATTCGAACTGTGGCGATCGCCTTAGCGCCGCACGCATCTGTTTTAACAGCTCGCGGTTGCTTCAAGGATGTAGGGTGGTCTCTTTTCAAAGTGGGGCTCTGGCCGTGGCGCCGGGCACATTCGGTCCATTCTCTTGCAACATTTTATGGGTTGAGCACATGCCGTACGCTTGCCTCAACGCCGCGCGCACTCGTGTTTTTCTTAATGCGACATTCAGGCGTATGAAGGACTATTAGTTCCAAAGAGGGTTTCGCGGCCGATGCCACCTACATGTTCGAGACCAGAAGCTTCAATACAGGCAACACTGGACGGATTCAGGGCGGCTTTGGAGCTTTCGCTTGGGACTTCTTCAAGCTCATTACCACGGGTGTACAGTTGTGCAGCAGCTCTACTTGTGGGGGGGCGGTCCTTCTTCGAAAAGGGGATATCGCTGGACACTTCGTTGACCTGCATGATATTCCTCGAATCCCTGATCACGCGCCACGAATGCAAGACAATTCCTGTTCAAAGCGGGGCCCTCGGCAAACTGGCAGGACCATCTGTGCCAGTCTTTCAAGTGTGGGCGCTTCTTGTAGTGAGGATGGAAGCTTGTATGGACGCATGAGGGTGAGAGTTGGGATGGGAGGGTGTCTTGCAGCATCACTTGTGCATCCTGGGTTTCCTCTGGTCCTCCTCCTGCTCCCTCGCGCCCTCCGACTCGCCGGCGACGGGGGCGCGCTGCGCGCGCGCCTGGCCGAGCCATGGAGGCAATGGAGGCGGAGGTGGTCTCGGATGACGAGGACCTGGGAGGAGGATGAGGAGGCGATGGTGGTCCTGCAGCTCCGACGTCCCGGTATATTCATCCCGGGCTGTTTCCTCCAGCAGTCTTGAGGCTCGAAGCGGGCGATCAGACACCCACAAGTTACAAGATGTGGACAAACCCGCGATGTTGTTCACGATCGCCTGGAGGTCGGGGCCCTTTTCCCTCGAAGTCGGCCCCTGGAACTACTCCGGGATGTGCTCTTGCCAGCAGTTTCGAAGGGAAGCCCAGCTTTGGTGAAGTGGGCGCCCCTGGAGGTCCCAGGGAAGACTGAAGCACGTCCGAAGTCCTCGATCCTCTGTCCTCCCTCCTCTGCCTCCTCCTCCTCCCTCCAAATCCTCTTCCTCCTCATTCCTCCTGCTCCTCCCTCTTCGTCCTCGCTCTTCTTCCTCCTCCTCCTCCTACTCCTCCCATTTCTTCCTCCTTCCTCCTCCTCTTCCCTGTTCTCCTCTCACCCCTTGTCCTCTTCGACCCTCGAGGATCAGGAGGAGGCGGAGGAGGAGGAGGAGCAGGAGGAGGAGGGGGAGGAGGAGGAGGAGGAGGAGGAGGAGGAGGAGTAGGAGGACGAGGAGGAAGTAACAACAAGAAGGGAGGGGGGAGCAGAAGGCGGCAGGTGGATGCAAGATATTGAGGGGCCAGGAGGGGGAGGCCATCCCCTGGGTGCTGGCGCGAGAGATGCTGGCGCGCGGAGGATGTCCCCAAGCAGGAGGACGACGGCCAGGACGAGCTGGCGGTGCCCCGCCGCCCCGCGAGCCCGTCGCGAATATTTCTTTCAGACTGAAGCAGGGGCGTGTTCGGGCATCTGTGGATTTGTTGGACGAGGTGCCGTTGGTAGATGGTTGAGGGAGGCAGAACCACATCGACTTTGGATCTTCCCTGCACCTGTTCGATTGGCCTATTCACGGCTCCCGTGCCCTTAGATAATCACCGCACCCAGTGATTGTCGTCAGGTGGTGTTGTTTATACCCGTTGTTGGGGAAGCGTGCTACTGCGATGCGTATGCAGATGGTTTTGTTTGCATTTTTGGAAGAACCCAGTTCTTCTGGCGCATGGAAATTGCTTTGCTTGGCCAGCCGAGGCAATGCAAACTGACAGACAGCTTGCGCTTGCGAAATTTAGGCCCACGCATGTGTCCCATCGATGCAGCCAAACTCTTCGTATTATTCGGATTGTTGGGCGCTTGCTGTCGGTTGTTTGTCGGTTACCAGCGTCACGCGCTGCCCACCCGAAGGTGCGTGCCCTGGAACACTTACGTGCTCAAGCGTTGGAGAAGGCCACCAGTGAGGGTACACTGTGCATTCTAGAGCGGGTTCGGATTCTTTCCAACGTGCTCATGGTCTCGTTGACTGTGCACCAATTGCGATCATGCCTTGCTGAGCATACCCGTGCTTTGCATCGCTGTGCATTCCTCGGAGCTCATCCCTGGTTCCACGTCCCTACTTCCCTCCCTCCTTCTCCTCCCGCCCCTTCCTCCTCTCTCCCCTGCTGCCCTTCTCTGTCATCCCTCCTGCCTTCTGCCTCATCTCCTGCTCCCCCTCCCACTCCTCATCAAGTGGGGAGTTTCAGGAACCATCCACGCAGCAGAGCACATCTCGAAAAAGGACGCGGGCGGGTGCAGCGCTCCTTCTGTTTGGCCATGACCTTGCAGGAGTTAGTTTGCAACGTGGATGAAGGTGGCATTGATGATATTACAGGGCAGTGCTGGCGGCGCGCTCTCAATCCTCGAGTCGGAGGTTCTCGAGCGGCGTGAGTCGGGCGGGTCTGGATGCACGCCCGTGCCTGGACGTCGCAGCTGGATCGAGTTAAACTGGTTGCGTCTTGCATTCCCAGTTGCGTGGTATTGTCTACCTCCCTTCCCCAGGTCGGCGTCGGGGATGCGAAACAGCTGCGCGGCGCGCGTCTCCTTCCCCCTCTCTCCATTGTGCTTCCCTCCTCCGTTCTCTCTCAGCCCTCCCGCCTCTCTCCTCCCTCCTGTGCAAAACTGAACCCTCCTCCCTCCCATCCATGAGTCGCTATGGCAGGCAGTGCAAACTCACGGGGTGCCAGTGGCGTATATCGATATTGGCTCGAACATGTATGCTGACCAGGCTGCCTGTATCAAGACAGATGGGCACAGCAAGGCACTCACCATCAGCTGAGGAACCAAACACGGATATCCATTCAGCTTCCTTTTCTTCAATTGCTTGTCGGAAGCTATCTGCAGCCAGCTGCGAGAGAAGTGGGCGGACAGGATGAGCGGCATACAGTCGGCAAGGCACGAATACGAAGGTGTCACAAACCGTCGTTTCGCAGATGACGTGTTACTGACAGCTACATCGCAAAGACAGCTGACATGAAGGACTTCGGATGTGATGTGTGCTACGCAACCTCCTGGTCTGGAGGGACATCTGGTGAGAGCGAAGATCTTGCCACAGTTTGCGAGCGGGAAGGCCGCGATGCGGCCCCGAAGCAGACAGTCGCGAACAGAAACGGTATCGAGTTCACCTTCCCCACATCACATAACTATTTTGGGACGTGCAGTTACTGTAGGTGGCCTGCATGCGACGGAGGTTGAATCCAGAATCAACGCGGCCTTGAAAAAGTTTGGCCTCGTTACGGAAGAGCTTGCACCACGTCTGTTCCCAACCATCCTGTGGTGTCGGGTCCTCGTTTTGAAGAGACGGCGCCCCGCGTTCCTTCCCGCCCTCCTCCCCCTCCTCCCTCCTCCCCCTCCTTGCCTCTGCTATCGGCACACCTCTCAAACGTTTCGTAGCCCCATAGGGAGCTCCACCGAAGGCCCCAGTGGGGGTGTCCACATGCGGTTCCCCCACCCAGGGCAGCGTTTCGTAGCCCCATCGGGAGCTCCACCGAAGGCCCCAGTGGGGGTGTCCACATGCGGTTCCCCCACCCAGGGAAGCGTTTCGTAGCCCCATAGGGAACTCCACCGAAGGCCCCAGTGGGGGTGTCCACATGCGGTTCCCCCACCCAGTGGGGGTTCCCCATGCGTCCCCCCACCCAGGGCGGCGTTTTTCGTAGCCCCATATGGAGCTCCCCGACAGTGGCCCCAGTGGGGGTGACCCACATGCGGTTCCCCCACCCAGGGCAGCGTTTCGTAGCCCCATAGGGAGCTCCACCAAAGGCCCCCGTGGGGGTGTCCACATGCGATTCCTCCACCCAGGGCAGCGTTTCGCAGCCCTATCGGGAGCTCCACCGAAGGTCCCAGTGGGGGTGTTGTCCACATGCGGTTCCCCCACCCAGGGCAGCGTTTCGCAGCCCCATAGGAAGCTCCACCGAAGGCCCCAGTGGGGGCGTCCACATGCGGTTCCCTCACCCGGGGCAGCGTTTCGTGGCCCCATAGGGAGCTCCACCGAAGGCCCCAGTGGGGGTGTCCACATGCGGTTCCTCCACCCAGGGCAGCGTTTCGCAGCCCTATCGGGAGCTCCACCGAAGGCCCCAGTGGGGGTGTTGTCCAAATGCGGTTCCCCCACCCAGGGCAGCGTTTCGCAGCCCCATAGGAAGCTCCACCGAAGGCCCCAGTGGGGGTGTCCACATGCGGTTCCCCCACCCGGGGCAGCGTTTCGTGGCCCCATAGGGAGCTCCACCGTAGGCCCCAGTGCGGCTGCCCGCATGCGGTTGCCCCACACAGGGCAGCGTTTCGTAGCCCCATAGGGGGCTCCACCGAAGGCCCCAGTGGGGGTGTCCACATGCGGTTCCCCCACCCAGGGCAGCGTTTCGTAGCCCCATCGGGAGCTCCACCGAAGGCCCCAGAGGGGTGCCCGCATGCGGTTCCCCCACCCAGGGCAGCGATTCGTAGCCCCATAGGGAGCTCCACCGAAGGCCCCAGTGGGGGTGTTCGCATGCGTCTCCCCTGCCCAGAGGTAGCGCCGCCGAAAACGATATTCATAGTTGCGGTATTCACAACTGCATATGGTTGGGTCCTTCGCCAGGCTAATTTTCTTTGAACGAGCGTTTTCGGTTGTTCAAAGGCACTGCTTGCCCTACGCAATTATATGGTGTGGTGGCTCGTAGACGATCCAGGCTGCTTTTGAAGCGCGGGTGCGTATGTATATATGTGTGTATGAATCGTTACCCTCTTATGTTTATGGATATGCACGTGTGCACGCAGATGTATACGTATATGTCTGTCTACATGTGCATGTATATGTATATGAGTATGTGTATGTATATGTGTATATACATGACTATATATAGTTGTGCATGGCATTGTTGATGCATCACATTGTTGATGCATACATACATATATATATGCACATCCATATATATATATGCACACTTCTGCACGCACATGCATATGTATATGTATATGTGCATGCGTAGTTCTATACGTATAGGTATATGTATATGTATATGCACACGTATGTGTGTACGTTTTTTTTTTTTTTATATTTGTATATGTATATTCCCTACCTAGGCTCTGCCCAGAAGGGTTCTTACCCTCTAGCTTAAAGGGGCCGGGCAGTGGAAAGCGCCCCAGGCGGTTCCCCCAGTCCCCGCCCCGCGGTTCCCCCAGTCCCCTGGGAGCTGTAGCTTTAGCTTTAGCTTTAGCTTAGCTTCAGCTTAGCTTTAGCTTAGCTTTAGCTTTAACTTTAGCTTAGCTTTAGCTTTAACTTTAGCTTAGCGTTAGCTTCGCCTTAGCTTAGCTTTAACTTAGCTTTAGCTTAGCTTCAGCTCAGCTTCAGCTTAGCTTTAGCTTAACTTGAGCTTAGCTTTAGCTTTCGCTTTAGAGCTTAGCTTTAGCTGAGCTTTAGCTGAGCTTTAGCTTTAACATTAGCTCAGCTTTAGCTTAGCTTTAGCTGAGCTTTAACTTAGCTTCAGTTTAGCTTCATCTTAGCTTTAGCTTAGCTTTAGCTTAGCTTTAGCTGAGCTTTAGCTTAGCTTTAGCTTTAACTTAGCTTCAGCTTAGCTTCAGCTTAGCTTTAGCTTAGCTTTAGCTTTAGCTTAGCTTTACTGTTGCTACTCATGCTGCTTTCCTAGGGGCTCCAACTTCTAGGTAGGGTCGCACTGGGATAATGTACACGTATACGCGTGTGTGTATATATATATGTTTGTAAATGTTCATGTGAATGTGCATGTTTAGGTATCTGCATATCTCTATGTAATGTATATGTGTGTATCTAGGTGTATGTGTATGTGTATGTTCATGCATATGCCTATGCATCTGTGTAGACGTATCTATTTACACATATTTATTCATAGGTGTAGCTGTAGTTGTATAGATCTATGTATATAAGGTTTATATATATATATATAATGTGTTCTGGGTAATATGCATAATGCCGATATGTAAGATTCTATCTGTCGCTGGGTGGGTGATGTGTGTTGTGGCGAGGGTGTGCCACGTGATGTGTATGTTGTCATCGGGTGCTAATACATAGACACAACACGTGTGTATGTGGTTGTATGCAATGCATGCATTCATCTGCTGCATGCATGTATTGTAGGTAGTATGTATGTATGTATGCATGTATGCTGTGTGATGTATGTAATGTGATGTTTATGGTGTATGTATTATGTATGCATCATGCATTCATGCATGCTGCAGCGTCTGTAATGTCTGTATGTATATACTGATACATATTGTCGATATATATCTATATATATAATATAATAAATATTAATGTGTGTGTGTGTGTGTGAAGGTGTCTATGCATCTCATATCTGCCATGCTAAGGCCCAGGGTGGCCTCGCCCAGGCACTGGCAATGGTGTTTAGGTGCCTCCTTCGTTTCCCGGATGCCTTCAGGGGGCCCGCTGGCCGCCGATCTCCGGGCCCTGGTGGGCGGGCGCGCGCAGGACTGTCCAGGACCGGGCCCTGGACGCCGCGCCCGCGCAGCCCACGGCCAAGAGGCGGAAGGTGCAGCAGGACGGCGCCTGGACGGGGTGCACGCCAGACTCGGGCGTTGCGTAATGGGAAGGCGATCCATGGAGGCGGGGAGGAAAGGTGCACCTTTCGTGCACCTTCGGGGGACGGGGGAGCGACACCACCGCCACCAGGCAGGGCCCATTCCGATCTGACCGATCAGATTCGATGTCGACTCCGGCCAGCCCGATCCGATTCGGTTCCGACATTCGGACGATCCAGTGCGGCCCGATATTTTTCGTAGCGCTGTTGTGCATCGTGGCGCAGCCGGTCTGATTCGATTCCGTTTATGAGCCGATGCGGCTCGATCCGATGCACGTGCCGTTTCCATCCGATTCCGCGATTCGATGCTGAATGACCTGTCAGCGGGTCGCCTCCAGCGAGAAATTCCACAATGCCTCCCCGGTCTGGAGAATTCAGATGTCTCGAAGAAAGATACCGCACAGTACGGGGACCATACCAGCCGGAAGGCCCTCCCTGGCTCCTCCCGACGGTGGTGGTGATGTCGATCTTCTTTGCTCCTGATACTGGAGGCCCTCGAAGGTTCTCGGCCTGCAGCCACTCGCGAATCCCTTGCCCCTGCGAGTCCGGTCGGCGGACGAAACGGGTTTTCTGCTGACGGGGGTGCCGTCCACCCCTTGGTCGGCCGCAGGCGTCCCTCGAGTTCTGAGCGATCGAGATGTTGTTTCGAGCGTCTGCGCTCCAGGGAGGCGGGTTCCAACACCAGTATCGAGGTCGTAGTAGTGGTAGTAGTAGTAGTAGTAGTAGTAGTAGTAGTAGTAGTAGTAGTAGTAGTAGTAGTAGTAGTAGTAGTAGTAGTAGTAGTAGTAGTAGTAGAAGAAGTACTAGTAGTCGCAGTAACAGTAGCAGTAGTAGTAGTAGAAGTAGTAGTAGTAGTAGTAGTAGTAGTCGTAGTAGTAGTAGTAGTTGTTGTTGTAATCGTAATCACAGTCGTAGTCGTAGTCGTAGTCGTATTCGTAGTCGTATTCGTAGTCGTAGTCGTATTCGTAGTAGTAGTAGTAGTAGTAGTAGTAGTAGTAGTAGTAGTAGTAGTAGTAGTAGTAGTACTAGTAGTACTAGTAGTACTAGTAGTACTAGTAGTACTAGTAGTAGTAGTGGTGCGAGCTCTGCCTGCTGTCGGCCCTCCGCCCTCGGGGCCCCGCTCCCGCTGCTGCTGCTCCCGCTGCCGCCCCTCCCTGCCGTGGCTCCGCCCCCCACCCCTCGCCTTCGCTGCCAGAGCATGGCAAGGCATGCCCAGAGCAGACCTCCGCGTCTTGGCGTCGCTTGGGCGTTTCTGTCGCACCTTCGGGGGGCCTCGCCTGTCCCCAAAATTGGTGTCTCTTTGGGGGCCCGACGCGGGTTCGATGCGGACTCGACGCGGATCTGGCGTGGATCCGACCCGGGTTCGACACGGATTCAACACGGTTCCGACGCGTCCGACATGGATTCGACGCGGATTCGACGCGGAGAGGGCCGCGACGGGACAGACAAGGTCGCCCGAGGATGCAACATAAGGACGTGTGCATTTTTTCTCGGCGAGAATCATCGAGGACCATCCTGGGCCATCGGGCCCAAAAAATACTACGCGCGAGACCGAAACATGAGCGAAAAATGGACGTCCGGGAGCGTTCTCGGACACGGAACATTTGAGGCCAGCACAAGTGGAACATCATCGAAAGACGAAACAACTCAAAGTGGTGTGCGGGGGCTGTGAGAAACTCGGGTTCACAGCGCGCAGTTGCCGAGCGTATCAGTGCAGCGGCGCGTGCGAGAGGAGACTAACGAAGTCGGAAGTCGGCGTTTCCCACGAACGCTGCCCATGTCGCGCGCGACGAAAAGAAGAGCACCCTGAAATGCAATACATGCAAATGATGCCCAATCGGGCGCGCGTGCTGGGGGGGAGAAAGAGGACGGGGAGAGAAGGGGGAGGGGGGGCGGAGGATGGGGGGGAAAAGAATCGGAGAGGATCGGGAGAGGAGGAGGGTGGGGAATGAAACGAAGGGAGAGGAGAGGGGGACGAGGAGGAGGTGGAGGAGGAGGAAGAAGAGGAGGAGGGGGATACTGAGATGAGGCTCCGGGTTCTGGGTTATATGTTAGAGGCTTCTTGTTTGTGTATCGGGGTATCGCGGCACGGCTCACGGGGGCCTCTGGAAGGCAATGTTGAAACCACCTGGGGGCCGAGATGGAGGGGGGGGGGCGAGGGGACACACAAAGAAGGCTCAGAGTCCTGGGTTATGGGTTAGAGGCATCTTGTAGGTGTATCGGGATCTCGCGGCACGGCTCTCGGGGGCCTCTGGAATGTAGTTTTGAAACCAGTTGGGGGCCGTTTCGGAGCCTCTGGGGGGGTTTTTGGGGGTTTTGGGGGGCGTCTGGGGGGAGTCTTGGGGGCCTCTGGTGGCCTCTGGGGGCACATTTGGGGCCGCCTGGGGATCCTTGGGGCGGAAAGCTAGTTTTTTTTTAAATGTTTGGTCGCCCTCTTGGGCTTCTCTGGGTGCAGTTTTGGAGCCCTCTTGGGCCGTCTTGGGGGCCTGTGGGGCCGTCATGGGGCCATCTGGGGCCGTCTTGGGGGTCTCTTGTGCCGTCTTGTGGCTGTCTTCGGGGCCTCTGGGGCCGTGTTGGAGCGTCGGGAAGCCGGAGAGACAAAAAGGCAACAAACATTGAAAAACACAATGGATAACCAACAATTTTAGCCTCTTGAGGCCCTCTTGGAAGGCTTGTTTGGGACCTCCTGGGCCGTCTTGGAGGCCTCTTGGCCAATCTCGGGGCCATCTTGGGCGTCTTGGAGCACATGTGTGGCGTCTCGGGGCCCTCGTGAGTCGTCTTGGAGGCCTCTTGGGGCCTTCTTGCCCCTCCTTGACGCCCTCTTGGGTCCGGACAAGCCTCGTGGTGCGCTCGCGCCGGGCCGGGGGGGGGGGGGTGGTTCAATCTCCGGTTTTGGGGTCCCTGGGGGGGGGGGGTGTTAGGGGGGGGGAATTATCTCACACGCCTATAGTAAATAGTAGTCGTAGTAGTAGAGTAGTAGTATAGTAGTAGTAGTAGTAGTAGTAGTAGTGAAGTCGTAGTCGTAGTTCGTAGTCGTATTCGTAGTCGTAGTCGTAGTCGTAGTCGTAGTCGTAAGTCGTAGTCGTTAGTCGTAGTCGTAGTCGTAGTCGTAGTCTAGTCGTAATCGTAGTCCGTAGTCCGTAGTCCGTAGTCGTAGTCGTATCTAGTCGTCGTCGTAGGTCTTAGTCGTAGTCGTATAGTATTAGTAGTAAGTAATAGTAGTAGTAGTAGTAGTAAGTAGTAAATATGAGTAGTAGTACGTATGTAGTAGTAGTATAGTCAGTAGTAGTATCGTAGTCGTAAGGCGTAAGTCGTAGTTTGATACCGTGTGCAGATTGTTCTTCCTGTCGTAGTAGTTCGGAGTAGTCGTAGTAAGTCGGTGTAGTCACGTAGTTAGTCGTATTAGTCGTATAGCGTAGTAGTCGTAGTAGTCCGTAGTAGTCGTAGTAAGTCGTTAGTCGTTCAGTTGTAGTCTAGTAGTCGTAGTCGTAGTCGTAGTCGTAGTCGTAGTCGTAGTACGTAGTCGTAGTCGGAGTATAGTAGTAAGTAAGTAGTAGTAGTAAGTAGGTCAGTAGTATTAGTAAGTAAGTAAGTGTAAGTAGTAGTCGTAGGAAGTAGTCCGTAGTAGTCGTAGTGTAAGTAAGTAGTGTAGTAGTAGTAGTAGTAGTAGTAGTCGTCGTAGTCGTCGTAGTCGTAGTCGTAGTCGTAGTCGTAGTCGTAGTCGTAGTCGTAGTCGTAGTCGTAGTAGTAGTAGTAGTAGTAGTAGTAGTAGTAGTAGTAGTAGTAGTACTTGTTGTTGTTGTTGTTGTTGTTGTTGGTGTTGTTGTTGTTGTTGTTGTTGTTGGTGGTGTTGTTGTTGTTTGCTCTGGCCGCCGAGACGCCGGAGCAAGGACCACTTCGGGCCCAGGAGGGGCTCTGGGGTGGTTTTCGGGCCGCTCCTGAGGTCTAGGTTGAAGTCGAGCCTGTCCGTCCCTCTACATGACGACTATTCAAAAGCAGTGTCTCGAAAATTGGCAGTTGACGATTCTTCGGCTACGATTCCACTATTTGGGAGCATTGTTTAACTGTTTCCTTTTTTCCCAACCATCCTGTGGTGTTGGGTCCTCGTTTTGAAGAGACGGTCCCCGCGTCCTCCTCTCCTCTCCTCCTCTCCTCCTCCTCCCCCTCCTCCTCCCTCCCCCCCCTCTTCCCTGCGTTTCACCCACCAAGTACAGCGTTTCGTAGCCCCATAGGAGCTCCGCCGAAGGCCCCAGTGCTGCCGCCCGCATGCGTCACGCACACCCAAGTCGGCACACCCCTCACACGTTTCGTGGCCCCATAGGGAGCCCCACCGAAGGCCCCAGTGCTGCCGCCCGCATGCGTCACCCACACCCAAGTCGGCACACCCCTCACACGTTTCGTGGCCCCATCGGGAGGTCCGCCGAAGGCCCCCGTGCTGCCCCGCATGCATCACCCCACCCAATTCGGCACACCCCTCCACACGTTTTCGTGGCCCCATAATGGACGCCCCCGAAGGCCCCCAGTGCTGCCGCCCGCTGCGTCACGCACACCCCCCAATTCGCCACACCCCGCAACACGCTTTCGTGGCCCCATATGGAGCCCCACCGAGACCCAGTGCTGCCAGCCCGCTTCGTCACGCACAGACCAATCGGCACACCCCTCACACGTTTCGTGGCCCCATAGGGAACCCCACCGAAGGCCCCAGTGTTGCCGCCCGCATGCGTCCCGCACACCCAATTCGGCACACCCCTCACACGTTTCGTGGCCCCATAGGGAGCCCCACCGAAGGCCCCAGTGCTGCCGCCCGCATGCGTCCCGCACACCGAATTCGGTACACCCCTCACACGCTTCGTGGCCCCATAGGGAGCCCCGCCGAAGCCCCAGTGCTGCCGCCCGCATGCGTCCCGCACACCCAATTCGGCACACCCCTCACACGTTTCGTGGCCCCATAGGGAGCTCCACCGAAGGCCCCAGTGGCGGCGCTCACATGCGCATGCGTCCCGCACACCCATTTCGGCACATCCCTCACAGGTTTCGTGGCCCCATCATCCACCGGAGGCCCCAGTGGCGGCGCTCACATGCGTCACCCACACCCACCCAATTCGGCACACCCCTCACACGTTTCGTGGCCCCATAGGGAGCTCCACCGAAGGCCCCAGCGGCCGCGCTCACATGCGTCCCCGCCACCCATCCCGGCACGCCCCTCACAACAACAGGTTTCGTGGCCCCATAGGGAGCTCCACCGAAGGCCCCAGTGGCACCGCCCGCATGCGTCACCACCCGCACCCAATTCGGCACACCCCTCACACGTTTCGTGGCCCCATAGGGAGCTGCACCGAAGGCCCCAGTGGCGGCGCTCACATGCGTCCCCGCCACACATCCCAGTACACCCCTCACGCGCTTCGTGGCCCCATAGGGAGCTCCACCGAAGGCCCCAGTAGCGGCGCTTACATGCGTCTCTGCCACCCATCCCGGCACCCCCCCCGCAGCATCATCATGTTTCGGGGACCCATAGGGAACTCCATTGGAGGCCCCAGTGGCGGCCCTCACATGCGTTTCCGCCACCCATATCGGCACGCCCCGCGCGTGTTTCATGTCCCCATCGGGAGCGTCACCGAATGCCCCAGTGGCACCCATCTCGGAACACCCCTCACACGCTCCGTGGTCCTATGGGGAGTTCCACTGAAGATGAAACCCGCAGCTGCGGTACTGACAACTGCATATGGTTGGGTTCTTCGCCAGGCTAATTCGCCCCAAATCCGCCTGCAGGGGGACCGCGCCGCAGAGACCGCGCACTCGCCTTGGGCAAGGGCAAATCAATACAGAACGCGGCATCCAGTCTCCTGTTATCGTGCCATACTGTGCTGGTAAGAAACTCTCGAAGAAGGACATACGCCAAAAACAGAAACTCTGGGCGCTCCGCGCGTATTTCCTGGACGCCCTCCCCCCCCCCCCCCCCCCCCCCCCCGCGGGTTCGCCGATCCTGATGCTAGTCTCGATATCGGCGTCCGCCTGCAGGGGGACATGCCCGACCCGAGTCCAGGTCGGGGGGAGCCTCTGCGTGGCTGGGGGCGGGCCGTGGCCAGAGGAGGACAGCCCCCCTTCCGTCTTCCTCCGGCGTGCCTCCCGTGGCACTGCGAGAACTGCTCGATTCCAGGACGTGCCAGTCCCCTCGGCCCTGCGCAGAGGGGCGTGGGCCTTCTTTCTATGTGAATGCAGGGCCGGGTGACCAAAAAATTGCAGAGTTTGCGTTCCAGGGCATTTTCTTTTGCGGCGTTGGGCGCCCTGGCGCGGAGGGCCGAACGACCCCTGCAGCGGGACACCCTGCCCACACGGTCGGCGCCGCCAAAACTGCGCGTTCCACCGCGCAAAGTACGGCGCTTTCTGAGAAGCAACCCCCTAAGAAGTGTTCCCCCCTCCCCCTACCCATTTGTGCCCGCCGCCAGAGTTCAAGTGGGGACTATCCGTCTACAGGGGGAGTATTCAAATATAGTCAGGCAATAGTCAAGGCACGATGTTTTGAAATGGTTTTGATTCCCAACCATCCTGTGGTGTTGGGTCCTCGTTTTGAAGAGACGGTGGCCCGCGTCTCCTCTCCTCCTCCTCCTCTCCTCCTCCTCCTCCTCCCCCTCCTCCTCCCTCCTCCCCCTCTTCCCTGCGTTTCACCCACCCAGTACAGCGTTTCGTAGCCCCATGGGAGTTCCGCCGAAGGCCCAAGTGCTGCCGCCCGCATGCGTCACCCACACCCAATTCGGCACACCCCTCACACGTTTCGTGGCCCCATAGGGAGGTCCGCCGAAAGCCCCAATGTTGCCGCCCGCATGCGTCACGCACGCCCAATTCGGCACACCCCTCACACGCTTCGTGGCCCCATAGGAGCTCCGCCGAAGGCCCCAGTGCTGCCGCCTGCATGCGTCACCCACACACAATTCGGCACACCCCTCACACGTTTCGTGGCCCCAGAGTAGAAGCTCCGCCGAAGGCCCCAGTGCTTGCCGCCCGCATGCGTCACTCACCGTGGGCCCCCTTTCGGCACATCACACCCCTCACACTGCTGCCGCCCGCCATGCGCCCACCCACACCCAATTCGCACACCCCTCACACGCTTCGTGCCCCATAGGAGCGACGCCGAAGCCCGCAGTGCTGCGCCCGCATGCGTCACGCACTACGCCAATTCGGCACACCCTCACACGTTTTCGTGGCCCCATAGGGAAGCTCCGCCGAAGGCCCCAGTGCTGCCGTGTGCCGCTGCGTCACGCAAACTCATTTTGCTTACCCCTCACACGTTTTCGTGACCCCATAGGGAGCTCCGCTGAAGGCGCCCTGCAGTGCTGCCGCCCGCAGCGTCAACGCACAACCCAATGCTGCACACCCCTCACGTTTCGTGGCCCAATAGGGAGCTCCGCCGAAGGCCCCAGTGCTGCCGCCCGCATGCGTCATCCCCATCCAATTCGGCACACCCCTCACACGTTTCGTGGCCCCATAGGAGCTCTGCCGAAGGCTCCCGTGCTGCCGCCCGCATGCGTCACCCACACACACAATTCGGCACACCCCTCACACGTTTCGTAGCCCCATAGGAGCTCCGCCGAAGGCCCCAGTGCTGCCGCCCGCATGCGTCACCCACACCCAATTCGGCTCACCCCTCACACGTTTCGTGGCCCCATAGGAGCTCTGCCGAAGGCCCCAGTGCTGCCGCCCGATGCGTCACCCACACCCAATTCGGCACACCCCTCACACGTTTCGTGGCCCCATAGGGAGCTCCGCCGAAGGCCCCAGTGCTGCCGCCCGCGTGCGTCACGCACACCCAATTCGGCACACCCCTCACACGGCACACCCCTCACACGTTTCGTGGCCCCATAGGGAGCTCCGCCGAAGGCCCCAGTGCTGCCGCCCGCATGCGTCACCCACACCCAATTTCGGCACACCCCTCACACGTTTCGTGGCCCCATAGGGAGCTCCGCCGAAGGCCCCAGTGCTGCCGCCCGCATGCGTCACGCACACCAATTCGGCACACCCCTCACACGCTTCGTGGCCCATAGGGAGCTCCACCGAAGGCCCCAGTGCTGCCGCCCGCATGCGTCACGCACACCCAATCCGGCACACCCCTCACACGTTTCGTGGCCCCATAGGGAGTTCCGCCGAAGGCCCCAGTGCTGCCGCCCGCGTGCGTCACGCGCACCCAATTCGGCACACCCCTCACACGCTTCGTGGCCCCATAGGAAGCTCCGCCGGAGGCTCAGTGCTGCCGCCCGCATGCGTCACGCACACCCAATTCTGCACAACCTCACACGTTTCGTGGCCTCATCAGGAGCTCCGCCGAAGGCCCCAGTGCTGCCGCCCGCACCGTCACGCACACCCAATTCGGCACACCCCTCACACGTTTCGCGGCCCCATAGGGAGCTCCGCCGAAGGCCCCAGTGCTGCCGCCCGCATGCGGCACACCCCTCACACGCTTCGTGGCCCCATAGGGAGCTCCGCCGAAGGCCCCAGTGCTGCCGCCCGCATGCGTCACGCCACACCCAATTCGGCACACCCCTCACACGTTTCGTGGCCCCATAGGGAGCTCCGCCGAAGGCCCCAGTGCTGCCGCCCGCACGCGTCACGCACACCCAATTCGGCACACCCCTCACACGTTTCGTGGCCCCATAGGAGCTCCGCCGAAGGCCCCAGTGCTGCCGCCCGCATGCGTCACGCACACCCACTTCGGCACACCCCTCACACGTTTCGTGGCCCCATAGGGAGCTCCGCCGAAGGCCCCAGTGCTGCCGCCCGCATGCGTCACGCACACCCATTCGGCACACCCCTCACAGTTTCGTGGCCCCATAGGAGCTCCGCCGAAGGCCCCAGTGCTGCCGCCCGCATGCGTCCCGCACACCCATTTCGGCACACCCCTCACGCGCTTCGTGGCCCATAGGGAGCTCCACCGAAGGTCCCAGTGGGTGTGCCCGCATGCGTCCCGCACACCCATTTCGGCACACCCTTTCACGCGCTTCGTGACCCCTCACACGTTTCGTGGCCCCATAGGGAGCTCCACCGAAGGCCCCAGTGGGTGTGCCCGCATGCGTCCCGCACACCCATTTCGGCACACCCCTCACACGTTTCGTGGCCCCATAGGGAGCTCCACCGAAGGTCCCAGTGGGTGTGCCCGCATGCGTCCCGCACACCCATTTCGGCACACCCCTCACACGTTTCGTGGCCCCATAGGGAGCTCCACCGAAGGCCCCAGTGGGTGTGCCCGCATGCGTCCCGCGCACCCATCTCGGCACACCCCTCACGCGTTTCGTGGACCCCTCACACGTTTCGTGGCCACATAGGGAGCTCCACCGAAGGCCCCAGTGGGTGTGCCCGCATGCGTCCCGCGCACCCATTTCGGCACACCCCTCGCACGTTTCGTGGCCCCGTAGGGGGCTCCACCGAAGGCCCCAGTGGGTGTGCCCGCATGCGTCCCGCGCACCCATTTCGGCACACCCCTCACACGTTTCGTGGCCCCATAGGGAGCTCCACCGAAGGCCCCAGTGGGTGTGCCCGCACGCGTCCCGCGCACCCATTTCGGCACACCTCTCACACGTTTCGTGGCCCCATAGGGAGCGCCACCGAAGAAGATATTCACAATTGCGGTATTCACAATTGCATATGGTTGGGTCCTTCGCCGGGATATTTTTTCTTGGATTATATTCGGAATATTCTTCATTTTTCGTCCAACATCCGCCTTTAGGGGGACATGCCCGACCTCAGCCAAAATCGAGCGCGTCCCAGCCAAACCTGTCAAAGGGAGAGGCCTGGCGCGGGCTCGGCATGGCCCCCCGGGGCCCACGAGTCCGTTGCGACTGGGGATCCAAAGCGCCGTCTGGGTCCCAGAGTTGTCGTGTCGTAGGGGGCATGGGTGGGGAAGTCAACCGATGCTGCCTCCAGATTATGCCACTCGGTGCGCGAAAATGAGCAGATGGAGCCTGAGCGGGGGCTGCAGTGGACCGTCATGGAACTCTTGATGTTTTGTATCAGTGCCGTATCAGGATTTCATTTTTTCTCTCTGGGGGCATCTTGGCGACTCCCTGGTGCCCCATGGAGGATCAATAGAAGCCTCGGTATTGCGTTGCCGCGGACTCGGTTTGTCTTCGAGCCGTCCTTCGCCTGTCTTGGAGGCGACGCGGAGGCATTTGAACCATCGGAAGAGTAGTGTGATGGAGCTCTTGGAGGCCGTCGTGTTGTCCTAATCCTCCTGTTTGCTGGGTCCTCGTTGTGAACCCGCCGCGCTGAACGCTACCTGTCCTGTCTTCCCCACTCGACCACCGCCTCCTACTCCAAGCCGTTTCAGCGCCTATTCACATATACATATATATATACACACCTATATATCATCCTTTTTTGCATGGTGGATCTTCGCTGTGTCTCCGCCGATACAGGTTCCGCACGCAGTCCGAACGATTCGTGGCCCCATATGGCCCCGCCGAAGGCCTCTGTAGCACAGGTCGCTTTCCGTTGCCCGATGCCTATCCAGCGCGCACCCCACACGGTTCGCGGCCCCATAAGAAGGTGGCACGGAAGGTTCTCGCGGCACAGGATGCGTGCCGCCGCCCAAACCACGTCAGCACGCCATTCGTTTGGTTCGTGGCCCCATAGGATGCTACGACGAAGGCTTTTGCAGCACGGGCCGCCTGCCGCCGCCCAGACAATTTAAACCCTCCCCTCAAACAGTTCGTGGCCCCATTAAAAGTTCCACCGAGGGCCCTTGTAACGCAGGCAGCCCGCCGCCGCCTAGTCAACTTAAGTTTTTGATTCGCACCGGTCGTGTCCCCGCGGGGAGCCCCGCCGAAGGATTTTTGGTATAGGCCGCATGCCGCCGCCTAGACCGCTTCATTTCTGTATTCGCACGGTTCGTGGCACCATGGGAAGTTCGGCCGAACATGTTTTATTGCGCAGGCCGCGTGCTTCCGACCATACATGTTCAACACAATTATCGCGTGTATCGTGGCCTCATTGAGGTTAACGCGGGAGGCTGCCGTTGCACGCGCTGCACGCCGTCGCCGAGAGCATAGCAGCACGTTATCACGCGGCTCGCGGCCCCACATGATGCAACACAGATGGCTTTTGTCGCACAAGCCGTTTGTCACCGCCTAAGTTTCTCCAGCAACCCCTCAAAATGTTCGTTGCCCCACAGGGAACTCGACCGACGTCTGTCGTTCCAGCACAGGCCGCACGCCGCTGCCCAGGCCATTTCATGTTATAGCTCGTGCAATTCGAGGTCCCATACGGAACCCCACCGAAGGCCCTTGTAGCGCAGGCAGTTTTGCGTTTTCTGGGCCATGTCAGCACGCCCTGACACGGTTTGTGGCCCCATACGGAACGCCACCAAAGGTTTTGAAGCACAGGCCGCTTGCCGCCGCCGAAACAATTTCAGTGTTTTTTCATGCGGTTCGTGGCATTATAAGGAACTCCACCGACGGCCATTGTAGCACAGGCCGCGCGCCGCCGCCGGGACCATGTCAGTACAGTCTTCACACGGTTCGTTCGTGGCCTCCAAGGGGGGTGCACCGAAGGTTTTTGCAGCAGACTTCGCATTCGGGCGCGATGTGTAGGTGTGTGCTGTATGCGCGCTACCATATGAAAAGGGTCTGCTTCTTCGCCAGAACAAGTATGTGAGACTGCGTGGGGCTCGTCGTGGCACTGTTTCTGTGAATGCGTGGAGCTGCGCCCTGAAAGAAAACGAGTCTTACGTTTAAACGGCCGGTAATATCAATCATGCCATCTTTGCAGCGCGCACCCTTTGAACCCAGCGTGAGACGCGCCTTCACCGTCAGCCCCGACCTTTGGCGAGACACGCGCGGCGCTGCAGACATTCCGCAAAACCGACTTCACCACAAGTATGCGTGAGGCGCGCTAATCGCTACTTATTAGGTACGCAACTGCGAGACGTGCAACATAACGCAACATTTGTTGCATCGCTGCGCGACGGAAGCTTAAAACTGTGCACAGGCCGAAAGCATTACAGGACAGCAACACCGTGACACATGATACAGCCAACTCTGACCACCGTCGGGGGATGCGGTGGGTTCGGTCCCGATTGCTTGTTGGTTACTC
>CAUYUJ010014180.1:47500-115000 GCA_963575745.1 Prorocentrum cordatum | reverse complement strand
CAGCAGTCCTTTCTGATGCTCCTGTGGCTCTCTGCGCTTCCAAGCGGCCCACACGCGCGTGCGAGTGGGCAAGCAAGTTTGCCTGCCCCCTTGGGCTCCAGTTTAAGACGCGGTTAGATGGGGATGGAAGAGGGGACGCTGGCCGAGGAGGAGGAAGAGGAGGACGAGGACAAGGTGGGCGAGGACGGGGAGGAAGAGGACCCGGAGGAGGGCGGGTTGGAGGAGGAACACGACGGCGAGGACGAGGACGGGCAGGAGGAGGCGGAGGAGGTTGAGGGGGAGGACGACGAGGACGAGGAGGACGAGGAGGACGAGGAAGACGAGGAGGAGGAGGAAGAGGAGGAGGAGGACGAGGAGGAGGAGCAGGAGGAGGAGGAGGAGGAGGAGGAGGAGGAGGAGGAGGTGGAGGAGGAGGAGGAGGAGCGCGACGAGCTGGGGGAGGACGAGGCTGGAAACCGAGGACGCAGGAGGACGAGGAGGAGGAGGCGGGAGGTCGAGGGGCCGCAGAGGGCGGAGGACGATCGAGCACGATCTGGAGGCTGGACGACGAGGAGCCTGGCCTGCGCCCGATGCAGGTGCTCGAGGGCCTGCAGTGGTGCGGCCAGGGGAGCGAGGCGGCAGCCGTGCGGCCTGCGCGCCCGCCGGTCCCGCCCGATCGGCCTGGTCTCTTTCCGGGGTCCACCGCTCGGGCCGAGCAGTCTCGGGTCTACAGTGGGGGCCCATGCCAAGAACCCCCCCGCTTGCCTCCAGAGTGCCCTGGGATTCTCGGGTCTCGATGGTTCTGCCATGGGAGGCGTGACGTTCCCACGCCAGAGATCATTGGACGTCCTGGGGTCTCAGGGTTGAGTTTCTTGCGGAAGGTTTCTTGTGGTCGGGCCCGTACTGCAGCCAAGGCCCTGGGTAAGGGGAGCCGGTTGGTGATTGGGCCCCGAGGCTCGATCCGAGCAGCCCGAGCAGTCTCGGACATAGGCGGGACCCTGGGGAAGGGGAGCCCGCCCGTTGGTGATTGGGCCCCGAAAGCCCTCCAAAATGGGCCCGACTCGCTAGACCAGGTCGGCCGACTGCTTGCCTCCACAGTGCCGTGGGATTCTCGGGCTGCTGCGAAGGCTGCTTGGCCACCCTGCGCCGTGCGGGAGCCCACGCGTGCCGGGCGCGCCGGGGCGCGCCGAGCGAGCCGCGGGCTCCGGCCGCGCCAGGTGCACGACGTCCGGGGCACGCGCAGAGTCGGGCGCCCGAGTTTGGGCGGCAAGTGGGGCCTGTCCCTCTGCAGGAGGGACAGTCAAAAGTAGTCGACAGATAGTCACTGGGGGCGATTTGTCTTTTTTCTGTGAACCCTTGTTGAGTCTTGTAGGGTATTGTGTTGACTGTGTCCGATGTTTCGACCAACATCGGCCTGTAGGGGGACAGGTTCGACCCAGTGGGCGAAAAACGGCATGACATCAACTTCTCCGTCGCCAGGGCGGGGGGGGCTGCCCCAGGGCGGCTGACGTGCCACCATAAGGGTATAAACTCTCCAGCTGCACTGGGACGGGCGCCCCCGACAGCCAAGAACTTTATTTTATACCGTTCATCGCCCGTTAAGAATTGTCCGGGATAATTGCGGTCTGGGGTAAGGTCGACTTTGCCCCCCCGAGGCGCGAACTTGTAGCTACCCCTGACCGCCCCCAGCCCTGATGATTCGGGGGCGTCGGGCGCCCGAAGTATCCGGGATGGCTGCGGTCCGGAGTAACTCCGGCTTCGGCTCCTGAGGCGCGAATCTGTGGTTATCGGGGGCGGAAAAGAGGGGGGTGATGACTAGGGGGGGGTGGATCTCATGGCGTGGGCCATGATATTTCCCCCAGATTTCATGGCGGCTCTTCTTATTTCATTACGTCCCTGGCCCCCCCGCCGGGCCGCGCACATGCCGCCGGTCATGATGTGCACCCCCCCTTCTTGGACACCCCCCTCTTGGCCGCTCCCGAGGTTACCCCTGACCGCCCCCAGACCTGATGATTCGGGGGGGCTGGGCGCCCGAAGTATCTGGGATAACTGCGGTCCGGGGTAAGTCCGGCTTTGGCCCCCGAGGCGCGAATCTGCAGTGGCTGCAGTTGCTGTGCGTGGCTGGGCATTGCTTGGCGTTGCTTAGCGTTGCTGGGTGATGCTTGGTGTTGCTTGGCTATGCTTGGCATTGCTTGGCGTTACCGGGCACGGCTTGGCATTGTTGTTGCTTGGAACTGTTCCTTATTTAGTCTAGCACAAAGGGGTTCTTATGTGGTTAAGAATTGGTGTCTCGTGGCCCAACTTTGCCCGTTCCCTGGACCTTCCTCGGGTTCCCCGGGTTCCTTGGGTTCCCCGGGTTCCTCGGGCTCCTCGGGGTTTCCGATTCCTCGGGTTTCGCCGGGTTCTTCGGCAATGCCAAGCAAAGCCAAGCAACGCCAAACAATGCTACGCCAAACAATGCTAAGCAACGCCAGCAATGTCAACCAATGCAAAGCTTTACTCAGAGGTTCCTCGGGTTCCCCGGGTTCCTCGGATTCGCCTTGTTCTTCGGGTTCCTCGGGTTCCCCGGGTCCCTCGGGTTCCTCGGGTTCCCTGGTATCCTCGGTTTCCTCGGATTCTTCGGATTTCTCGGCAATGCCAAGCAATGCCAACCCATGCCAACCAGTGCAAAGTTTTTGCTCGGAGGTTCCTCGGGTTCCCCGGGTTCCCCGGGTTCTTCGGGTTCCCCAGGTCCCGCGGGCTCCTCCATGTAGATCCATCTATGCCTATTTAGTGCATTTGCTTATTTAGTAGTCGGCCTTAACTTTAGCGTCGACGTTGAATTTAGCGGCGATCATCGCTAAATCTGTAGCGACGAGTACATCTTAATGACGGCGACGGCGCGATGTTGTCCCATGAGGAGGCGCACTTCTCCTGCAATGGGATATTGTGTTCACGCGCGGAGGAGGCCGCGCCTCCTGCGGCGAGCCATATGCTGCATGTGCGAGCGGTCTTGGCGTGTTCAGGGGGCGCCGCCCCCTCTGGGGCATCGCGTCGATCTCGCAGGGGCGGAAGTGGACTTCTTCCCATGGGGGCGAAGAACGAGGAGGCCGCGCCTCCTGCACGGGGGGAGGGGGGAAGAGGAATGGGGCGGGGCGAGCGTGCGGACGCGGGGGCCGCGCCTCCTAGGAGCGACGACGGCGGCGCATCCAACCTTCCCATCGCCGCCGCAGTCTGCCATCGAGAGGCCGCGGCAACGCCCCCCCCCCCACCCCACCTCGGCGCGGGGCCGCTCGCATGGCGTCGGGGCGCGCGAAAGTGGAGATCGCCCAGGAGGATTTGAACGGGGCCATCCGCAAGTGGCAGGGCGAGATCCTGGGATTCCACTGCGCGGGCAGCTACGAGGACATCGCGCGCAAGAACGCGAACATGCTGGCGAGCGTGAATGGGCGGGCGGCGAGGTTGTCCGCGAAGGACCTCCAGAAGGGTCTGAAGGAGGTTCTCGGGGAGGCGGACTCCGCGTCCTCGGTGTGCGCAAAGATGAGGGTGGAGACGCTGTCGTGGTGCAACAAGAGGAGCGGCAACAAGGAATTGCAGCGCCTCCCTCCCGCGGTGCAGACGGTGATCCACGCCGGGGGGGTGGGGGCCGTGGGCGGCGGACAGCACTCGCCCGCCTCGACGCCGCCGAGCTCAGCAAAGCTTCGCGGCAGCCCAGGGGCGGCGTCGGCCGCCTCGGGCGGCGCCGCGTCCAGCGTAGCGGACCAGGGCGCGGCGATCCTGGCCCTATACGGCGCGAGGAGCCCCCCGCGGAAGCGCAAGGGCGACGAGGGGGTGCACGTCGTCCAGTCGCAGGAGACCGTGGCCAGCAGCCCGCCGAGCGCGAGGAAGGCCCGCGCGGCGTTTGCGTTTCGCTTTGTACCATACATGAGAGAGAGGGAGGTATGGAGAGAAAGAGAGAGAGAGAGAGAGAGAGAGAGAGAGAGACAGAGAGAGAGAGAGAGAGAGAGAGAGAGAGAGAGAGAGAGAGAGAGAGAGAGGAGAGAGAGAGAGCGAGAGAGAGAGTTTTCGAATTTCGAAGGTTCGAGGTTCGAGACAGAGAGGAGAGAGGGATAGAGAGAGAGAGAGAGAGAGAGAGAGAGAGAGAGAGAGAGAGAGAGAGAGTCTCGATATCTCAACGCCCTTCTCTTCCCGCGCCACCATGCGCCCCCCCCGAGCACCCCGAGGCGCAACAAGGGGGCGAGCTACCAGGCCGAGAAGACGGCGACCTTCAAGGATGACGAAGACTGGGCGGGCGACAACACGATGGAACTCGCGAGGGCTCAGCGCTGCCCCGAGGCGTGGCTCGGGCTCAAGGAAGAGCGGTTCCGTCTTCGCCAGGGCCCCAAGGGCTTCGCCGTGATCACCGTCGACGGTGAGGCGGTCGAGATGCTCGCGGCGAACGCCGCCCTGCAGGCCGCGGAGCAGGGGGGCGGAGGGAAGGCAGCCAAGCCGCAGCAGGCTCGCCCGAAGGGCGGGGCGAAGAAGCGGCCAGAGGCAGCGCGGAAGAGGCCGGCGGCAGCGGGCGAGGAGCAGGGCGAGGAGGAGGACGAGGACGAGGCCAAGGGGGCCCGCGCCCGCGACGACAGCGAGGACGGCGACGGACGAGTCCGACCTGGAGGGCGCCGCGGGCGGCGCGAGCAAGTGGAGGCCGGCTGCGGCCGACAGGGGGCCTGCCGCGGCCGACGATGCGCCTGCCGCGGCCGACAGGAGCCCGATTTTGGAGGTGGAGGAGGGCTCTGCGAAGGGGAAAGCCTGGGTTGTCAAGGCAGGCGAGAAGAAGAAGGCGGCCGTGGCGATCCGCCAGGTGCGCACGCCGCGCAGCCAGGTGTGCCAGTGGACGGCGGGTGACTACTCCGAGGAGCAGATGCGGGAGATGGCAGCAGGCTGTGCATGCGGGAGATCGCGGAAGCGATCGTGAAAGCGCGAGGCGAGGAGTTCCTGCGCGACATGTTTTGACTGGCTGCGGCGGCGCGAGTAGCAGGAGGGGGCGGCGGCGGCGGAGGTGTGCATGTAGCGCAGCCAGTTCTGGGCCATAGTCACATAGCTGAAACAGGAGTTCGGAACCAGACCTCGCACCGTTCTCGACGCGGTCGGCGAGAAAGGAGGGGGGCGAAGAGCGAAGGCAAAGGGGGGGGAGGAGGCAACGCCTCCTGGACGAGAGCCCGCCCGCCCCCAGCAACCGGCGGCGGTGCGCGTTGAATTCGGACGGCGCCGAAAGGGGGGGTGGGGGGTGCACGCTTCCCGATGGAGGCCCCGCCTCCTGCTCGGCAGCGTCGCCCCCGACAGGAGGCCCCGCCTCCTGCTCGGCACCGCGCCCTATAGGAGGCGCCACCTCCTGGTTCATTTTGCTCCGAACGGCAGCTGGATGCACTTTTTCATTCGCCCGTCGCAGCCACGAGCGCCCCTCGCGGGGCGCCCTCGCGACGCTCGGGGCCGCGCGGCCACTCCCAAGCAGGGCCTCTCGGCGGGGCCATGGCGGCCTCCTGGGCAGCGCCGCCGCTCGCGGCGCTGGCGCAGCAGGCGGAGGGGGGGGGGGGAAGGAAGAGGAGGAGGCCTCGCGTCCTGAAGGAGGAGGAAGAGGAGGAGGAGGGCGCAAGTCTTTCTATATCGTTCCCCATCCCCCCTGCCCGCAGGCGGTGGCGATGTTTTGCGGCGCGATGGGCCGCCCGCCGCGCCCTGGCGGGGGCGACGGTGGAGGCCCGCCTGGCGGGAAGGACCCGTTCAAGGACGCGCTCCGGGACGGGCCCCCAGCTGCTGGCGAAGAGGAGGGGGAGGAGGAGGAGGACGACGACGGCATGATCCTCTTTGAGGGGGAGCCCGACGAGGAGCTGCAGTGGCTGCCTCAGGAGATGGGGAAGAGGGCGGCGCGCGCGCGGCTGAAAAGCTGCGCGGGGTGGGATGGTGTGCGTGTGTGTGTGCGTGTGCGTGTGCGTGTGCGTGTGCGTGTGCGTGTGCGTGTGCGTGTGCGTGTGCGTGTGCGCGTGCGCGTGCGCGTGCGCGTGCGCGTGCGCATGAGTGCGTGCGTGCGTGCGTGCGTGCGTGCGTGCGTGTGTGCGTGTGTGCGTGTGTGTGTGTGCGTGTGTGTGCGTGGGTGTGTGCGTGTGTGTGCGTGTGTGTGTGTGTGTGTGTGTAGTTTGTGTGTGTGGTGTGTGTGTGTGTGGGTGTGTGTGTGTGTGTGTGGTGTGTGTGTGTGTTTGTGAGCAGTGTCGTGCGTGCGTGTGTTGCGTGCGAGTGTGGGTGGGTGGGTGTGTGCGTGTGTGTGCGTGTGTTTGTGTGTGTGGGGGGGGGGGGGGGGCGCATGCAATGCGGGCGCGATGATTCGTGCACCAGCGCTTGAGCCACCAGTGCCAGCGCCGCAACATGGCCAACCACAACGCGCACATGGCGATTGCGGCGCGGCCGCAGGCGCGGAACCGCGCGGCGAAGGGGGCGCGGCAGCGCGAGCTCCCGGGGATACAGGAGCAAAGTGCATCATTTCGCGCGGAGGCAACGCCTCCGCAATGACATATTTTAGAAATGAACAAAAACACAGATACACAAACATCCATGCCCAGGTTCTTGCGCAAGAAGCGCGAGATGGAGGAGACGGCCGCTGCGGAGATGGAGGGTGCTGCAGCCCCTGCGCCGCGGTGGGCGCGGCAGAAGCAGGCGGGGAGACATTCGAAATTCGAACTTCCGAGTTCGACGTTCGAAGTTCAAAGTTCGAAATTCGGAAGTCGAACTTCGAACTTCGAACTTCGAACTCGAGACGGAGATGGTACTTGAGGAGGCGCCGCCTCCTGCAGCATCCCCTCTCCGCCCAGGCGAGCTCCGCCGCCGCCGCCCGATCGGAGCGCCGCCCTGGGCGCCGCCGCGCGGGCCGCGCCCGCCCCCGGGGCCGCCGCCGGCTCGGAAGGCCCCGCAAAAGGCCGCCCCTAGGCGTGCAGCGGCGGCCGCCGAGCCTGGACCAGCAGGAGGCGGAGGCGACGCACTGGCAGGAGCAGGGCCAGCGGGAGGCGGAGGCGACGCACCTGCAGGAGCTGCAGATGCTGCACCAGGAGCTCCTTCGAGAGCAACAGGAGACGGCGCAGCAGCAGCAGCCGCAGCCGCAGCTCCGGCAGCAGCAGGAGATGCAGCAGCACGGGCACAGGACCTGGAAGGCCTGCAGCAGCAGCTCCGGCAGCAGCTCCAGCAGCACCAGCAGTTCGGGGCAGCAGCAACAGCTCCAGCAGCAGAGGCCGCAGCAGCAGCAGCAGCATCTCCCAGCGCGGGCTGGGGGCAGCCAGCGCAGGCCGGCCTCTTCGGCTTCGATAGGCCTGCCTCCAAGGCGCCGACCCAGGCTGCGCCGCCGAGCAAAGTCCTGGCGGCGACAAGCAAGGCGCCGAGCGCAGCCCAGCCGCCGAGCGCAGCGGCGCCGCCCTGGACGGGATGGCGGGCCGCGCCGTCTTCACTAGGAGATGACCTCCTGCAGAGCTTCCCGCCGCAGGTGCCGACTCACGCCACGATGGCTGCCTGGCAGGAGACGGCCGCGCAACAGAAGCAATATCAACAGCAGCACGAGCAACAGCAGGCGGCCGCGCAGCAGCAGCAAGCGCAACAGCAGCAGTACGCGCAGCAGGAACACGCCGCCTGGGCTTCGCAGCAGCAGCAGGCGCACCAGCAGCAGGCGGCGGAGATGCAGCAGGCGGCGGAGATGCAGCAGCAGACGCAGCAGCCTGCAGCCGCAGCAGCAGCAACGGCACCTGGCGCCGACGCGGAGAAGCAACAGCCGCAGCAGCAGCAGCCGCATGAGCAACAGCAGCACCTGGACGCGCTGACCATCCTTCAGCAGCAGCAGAACCTGCTCCAGCAGCAGGCCGAGCAGATCGCTGTCAGCATCCAGTCGCTGCGCTCAAGGCTCGGGTTGCCGCCGAGCGAGCACATCTGAGGCGATTGGGCCTTCGAGAGGTTTTCCCCCCGGGGCGGCCCCGCGTCGAGGCGACGAAAGGTTATGTTAGAATCGCCCCATCGTGGGATTGCCTTGGAAGGTCGAACTCCCGAAAACCCCGCAGGCGGCGGCTCGGCGCCTGGAGGACTTGGGGATGTGAAAAGGGAGAGGAGGAGGGTGGTGAGGAGGCGCCGCCTCCTCGAAGAGAAAGGCAGACTCTTTCCCTCCACCTTCCCCTCTCTCTCCATTCCACTTGGCTCACCACTTTTCCTCCCCCTCGCTCCTCCTCTGTTTCTGCCGCGCCCACCCCCCCGCCCCTCTGCAGGGGGGGCGCGAGCCGCCGTGGGCGGCGCCCGCGGCGGCGACCCTCTGAGCCGCGCATTTGGCGTGGCCTTAGAAAACGCGATGGACATGCAAGCCGAAAGCGTTTTTTCTTATATATATATATGTGTGTGTGTGTGTGTGTGTGTGTGTGTGTGTGCGTGTGTGTGTGAACGAAACACAAAAGGAGCTTCGCGCTGGAAGTGCCAGCGAAGAAAATTCTGCAAATGCGTCGCTGTCCGACGCTCGCCGCAGCCCTCAGCGCCATGGCCACCTGGAGCTTGGGCAGGGGCGAAAAGAAGAGGGACGGGGGAGCGCGGAGGAAGGGTGGGGGGGCGGAGGGGGGAGCGAGCGCCTGATGGGAAAGTACCGCATCTGCAGGCTCGGGTTCGCGTTCCACTGCTGGAACGTCCACAAGTCCGCTTCGCACGCGCGGCGGCCGACCTGGGAGGGAGGGGGGAAGTGGGGATTAGGGCATGGGACAGCAAAGTCGAGGAAGGGGAAATCGGGCCGCGTAGTGCGCCGACCTCTCCCCCTTCATCCACGCAAGTCCAACGGCTGCGTCGGGCCATCGGGCGCAGTGATTCGCCCCTCCTGCTCCGGTTCCTCTGCGAGGGCGCGCGCAATTCAGACGGTTTCCCTTCCCTTCCCCTTCCTCGTTCTATTCCTTTCCCCCGCGCTGGTGTGCTGGTGCGCTCAGTTTACCTGTGGCTGCGGGATCCCCTGCTTCTCGCTGCGCTCCTGGAACGGCACAGCCGCGGCGTTTTGCGACGCCTGACCGCGCGAGAACCCCGCCCAGCACGTGCTCGCCTTCGACCCCGTGGCTCGAAAAGGCGCCGCGGACTGCAACAGAGGTCGCAAACTCAGCTGAGGGGGGCCCTCGGCGTTCGGACGGGGAGCAGGGGCAAGGCAGGAAAGGGGGGAGGGGGAAGGGGGGGCGGGGGAGGTTGGAGGATGGGGGGGGGAGAAGGAGGCGACGCCTCCTGCATCGCACGGCCGCGGAGGGCAGGCGCTGGAGGCCGCGCCTCTTCTTCGCGGGAGGCCGCGCCTACTCGTTTATGCCGGCGCCGCCGCAGTGTCCGTGCCCGCCGCGGCCGTCTCCGAAGCTCGGCTATCCAATATCCGCAAGCCCCTGTGTCTCTTTCGCTTCCGCAGAAGATTCGCGAGATGCTGTTGTTGGTTTCGCTCGTGAACTCCCTTGCCTCGAGTGCCAACTCGGCGCGCGTGGCGCCAAAGGCAAAGGGCGAGGCAAAGGGAAAACCGAAGGGCCCGCCTCCAGCGAAGAGCCCGCCTCCAGCGAAGGCACCTGCAGGACGCGGCGCGGTTGGGAAGCCGAAGGGCCCGCCTCCAGCGAAGGGGCCTGGAGGGGGCGGCGCAACTGGGGGCGCGGGGGGGCCGCCCCCGAAGGCCAAGAAGAGCCCGCCCCCCCCCGCCGCCAGATTCCCTGACGAACGCGCAAACCACGTACCTCATGAACCACCTCCGGCACAATGCGAAGGATGGCTATGTGCAGAACGAATACGGGAAGGCGCGCGGCATTGACCTTGCAACTTTCAAGCAATTCGGCGACCAGAAGCGGAAGGAGTTCTACGACGCGTTTATGACCGAGAAGGGCGAGAAAGACGCCAAGAAGTTGAAGGGCCCGACGCATTCGTCGCAGCCGTGCATGAGTCTTCGAAGAAGGAGTCGAACAACAGCAGACAGAAATGGGTCACAGTCACGCAGCTGACGCAGGAGTTCAGGGTCAACCATGGGAACTTTCCCACCGTGTCGGCGGGGTGCGATTGGGCTCGCAACAAGTGGCGCAGGTACGCTGAGAAGCACAAGACGGCAGAATCCCACCCGCCCCAGATGGACACGGAAGAAATCTTCGATTCATTATATTCTTACGTCTTCGACGATGGTCTGCAGAGCGCAGCCGTGGAGAGGGCGGGAGAGCAGTGGGCATCATACAAAGACGATGGGAAGACAAACGAGGGCGCGCTGGAGGACATGGCTCGGGGATCCGCGTCTGCGGGGCAGGGGGGCGGCGACGTGAAGATCGAGAACCAAGAGTGCCGCGACGTGGCCGAAAAGAAAGAAGAGCTCAGGATGGGAACTCCCATTCTTCCTGCAACTTCCAGACGTTGGCCCAGTCCCCCCCCCTTTCATATTTCCCATCTTTCCCTTCCATTCCCCCGCGCCGCCGCAGATAGAAGGTGGCCGCCCTGCAGAGGCAGCAGAAGGACATGAAGGAGTTGACGCGGAGTTTCGATGCCACGGCGAAGGGAGACGATGATGCCAAGTGGCGCGCCAACGGCGACGAGATCAGGCTTGCGCGCAAAGCGCTGAGCGACTTCCTGGACGCTGGAGAGCACCTGCTGGCCGAGGCGGCATGCGTCCCCGAGGGTGGCCCCGACGACGAGGTGATCAGAAAGACGAGGCATGCGTTGGCAGACCAGGTCGTGCTCGCAGAGAAGCACTTGGAGGGCGGCAAGATCAGCGCGAAGCGTTGGAAGGGCGCGAAGCGACGGGCCCGCGGGGGAGGGGGATGGATGGGGGGGGAGGGGGGGGGGGAGAGGGGGGAGGGAGCAAGGGAGGGGAGAATGGGGGGAGGGCCGAGGGAGTCGGGGGGCGGGAGGAGGGATGCGGGGAAACGAGCGAGCAGCCACGGGGGGCGCCCCCGCCAGCGCACAAGAACAGCTGCCTGCGACTGCGGCGGGCCGGCAAAGAAGAAGCGCGGCGAAGCAAGGAGGCAGGGCGCCTCGTGCACCGCCGCTTCGCGCGACATCGCTGTGTCTGGCGGGAGATGTCGCAGCTCATGGGGGCGCGTGGAGGCGAGTTCTCTTGCCGGCGAGTGGGGGTGGGCAAGGAGGCGCTGCCTCCTGTGAAGCGCGCGTCCGAAGTTCGGAATTCGAACTTCGAACTTCGAACTTCGAAGTTTGAAGTTGGATTCCCCCCCCCTCCTGCTTCGGACGCCGCCGTCGCCCGAAGATGTTTCAGACGCGAGGCGCCTGGCGGGCCGCGGGGCGGGCGCGCCGCCATGTTCTCGAAGCGCCAGCCGGCGGTGAGCACCGGCGCGCTGCCGCCTGCAAAGCGTTCGCGCGCCACCTTGCAGACGCACATGATGAGGAATGCTCTGTTCTCGGGCGACATGCAAAGGCTCGCCGCCGACGCCGAGGAAGGCGGGGCCGTGGGCGTTGGGGACTTGGGAGCGGGACGTGCCAACACGTCCAGGACCTAGGGAGGAAGTTTCTCAAGGGAACGTTGTGGCCGAAGGAGTACGCGGCGAAGGTCCGCGTGTGGAACGCCGAGCGTCATCGAGAAGAGACGAAGGAAGTGTCCCTCTTGCTGCCGCACGAGGTCCTCCTGGCGCTGGGGAGGCACGGCGACCTGGGCGTGCTGCTTCAGAAGCAGGGGCTGGAACTGGGCGACCGCGCGCGCATGCAGGGCGCGACAGCGAAGCTGGGCAGCCCCGCGGTGGCCATCGGCCTGCGGCAGGACGGGGCCCCCACCAAGTGGGACAGATCTGCGTCGGTCGCAGTCCTCAGAGTGAACTTGCCTGGCCTTGACCCCGACGGACCCTAAGGCAACTTGAGAATCCCATTGTTCAGCATTTTGAAGAGCTACTTGTCCACAAACACCTGGCGCGACATCTTCGGCATCATACAATGGAGTTTTCTGTCTTTGTGGAGAGGCTTCTGCCCGCGAGAGCGGCGCGACAATGCGCCGCTCTCGCGCCCCTCGGATAAGGCTCAGCGAGCGTGGGCCGACCGCAGGGCCCTCGAGGGCCCCCCCTTGCCAGCCCGCGGTGCCCTGGTGCAGTTTCGCGCGGATTGGACAGCGTGGAAAGAAGTGTTTTCTTTCCCCGCCTGGAACGAGGGCTCTGGGTGCTGCTGGACATGCAGCATTCTCCCCGGGGAGGCGACTGGCCCCGCGCGAACGCGGGGGGGGGGAGGAGGAGGAGGAAGAGGAGGAGGGGTAGGAGGAGGAGCAGGAGGAGGATTTCTTGGTTACACATTCCTGTGTTTCTGTGTTCCCTGCCCCCTCCCCGCTCCCCTTTGCGCGCCCCCCAGGTGAGGGCGCAGACGTCGACGAGTTCTCGGTGGGCGAGGCCAACGAGCAGGCGCTCGCTGCAGGACGTGATCGCCCTCATCCTGCGCAACGGAGGCCGCGTCTCGCCTGCGCTGAGTATCCCTGGCATCGCGATCGACGTGTTCAAGGTCGACTGGTTGCGCGCCGTGGGCCAAGGGGTCGGGGCGGACTTCGTTGGGGCCTTGTTCCGGCACATCGCGAAGAAGCCCCCAGGGCGCCGCCGCGCGCAACAGAGCGACGAGATGTGGAGGCCCATCCAGGCGCTCTACGACGCGCACTCGACGCCCGACCGCCTCCGCGACTTCTACGAGCGCGCGGCGAAGCCCAAGAAAGCGCACCCGAAGTTCCGCGGCCAGGCGGCCACCCCGAGGCATCTGATCCCATTCTGCGAGGAAGCGGCCGAGACGCATTGCGTTTCTAGGAGTGCCGTGGACGACGCCGCGCTGAACGCCACGCGCCATTTGCACTCCTGCTACCGCAGGTTGAGCGGCCAGTGCATCTTCAGAAAGGATCTGATGCGCGACTCCGCCAGCAGGTTCGTGACCTTGTTTGCCTCTCTTGCTGCGCTGCAGCCGAAGAATTGGCGCGTCAAGCCGAAGGCGCACCTGCTCCTCGAGATGGCCTTCGCGGGAGGGCAGCCGTCGCTGCGCTGGGCCTACAGGGGCGAGGACTTCGGGGGCAGCGTGGGCCACGTGGCGAAGAGGCGCGGCCCCCCGCTCTCAGCGACGGGCTTCTCCCGAGCGGTGATCGCGCGCCACCGCGCGCAGCCGATGGCGCGGCTGGCGCGACTGCCGCGCGCGCGGGCAGAAAAACTGCACGCGCCACAGCGCTGCGGAGGAGCGGCGCCTCCTGCTCCACCGGGGCGCGCGCGCCCTCTTCAGGAGGTCTCACTTCCTTTTTCGAATGTTATACCGCGTTGGAGCACAGCATGCGTCGACGCTGATCGTCGCTAAAATTTAGCGCCGACGCTAAATTTTATGGGTGCTAATTTAAAGGCCGGCTACTAAATATGCAGCTGCGCTAAATAAGCATAGATGGATCTACATGGCTCGGGTTCCTCGGGTTCCCTGGGTTCCTCGGATTCTTCGGATTCCCTGGGTTCCTCGGGTTTCTTGGGTTCTTCGAAGTCGTCGGCAATGCCAAGCAATGCCAACCCATGCCAAGCAATGCCCGCCCATGCGAAGCAATGCCAAACAATGCCAAACAATGCCAAGCAATCGAGCGCCGTAAAAACTCTGACTAGACTGCAGAGCCAGGAGCTAGAGGCCTCCTGGATGGGGTCGGACTAGATGGGTTCTGAGGGTCGCGCCGCATCGCCGATACATCGACTATGCGTCGGCGATGCATCGGCGATTCACAGGCGATGCATCGTCGACGTCGGCGATGCATCGGCGACGTCGACGCGAAGCAAATCGGGCTCCACATCGAGCCGCATCGGCGATGCATCGACGATGCGGCGCGATCCTCCGACCCCACCTACTCCGACCCAATCTAGGAGGCCTAGAGAAGCAAGGGATAATGCAGCGCTGCAAAACCCGTGGTCGTAGTGCTGGTGTATATGAATCCGTTTCAGTTCAGCTGTTCTCAGCTGGCTGCCGCCGCCTTTTCTTGGTAGCGTCTACATCGGCAGGAGCCTTGGACAACACATGTAGCCATGCTGCGCGCGAAATCTATCGCATCATCCCATTCCTCTCTCTTCCCTCCACCCTCGAAGCTGCGCCTGCGCTCGAAGTTCATTGTGGATTTCAGTTGCGCGGGCGCGCCGGGTCCACGTCGTCGAGTTCGCTCTGGGTTCAGTTTTAGAAAATTATTCTCCCAATTGGTGTCGGGCCGGCTTTTCCCCAATCAGTGCTTGCATTGAAGGGGTCCTAGCGGAGATTGAAAGATTTGGCGAAAGGGCCGGCCCGATTTCGGTGGGCGGCCTGGTTCCCGGGTTGCCGGTTTTGGGTTCCCGGGGTCTTGTTTCCAGGCCCCCGGGTTCCCAGTTCCGTGTTCCGGGCGGATTTCGGTGGTTGCGGGGTTCCCAGTTTCCCAGGTTTTTGGTTGATCTTCTTATCGGTCGGTTTTACCATCGATCTCATTACCCACCCCTCTGTCGATTTCACAATCGATTTCATTATCGATCTCACAATCGATTTCACAGTAGATCGTATGAGCGATCTCACAATCGATTTCATTATCGATCCCACTGAATCGACTGGACTTTCGGTCGCGCGATCGACCATACAACCGTCTCCACTGTCGATTATACCATCGATCTCGCTATCGATCTCATAATGGATTTCCATAGCAAGCGAGGAGCCCCGCCGAGGAGATACCGCGCGAGGAACCCAGGCGAGGAACCCCGAGGAAGGCCAGAGGAACCCAAGACCGAGGAAGCGACGCGCCCAAGACCCCAAAACCAAGGACCCCGAGGAAGGCTTCTGACGAAGCATCCCGAACCCTCCCCTCTTGGAAGGAGGAGGGAAAGGCGCATTCACACGGGGGGGAGGGGAAAGGAGAGAGGACGACGAACGCGACGAGCAGCAGGAGCTGCGGAGGAGGGGGGCCAGCAGGAGAAGCATGGGCCTGGCGCGACCCCAAGTGGGGGAAAGCCTTCTATTGCATGGGCGCAGTGCTTGGCACTGCCTGGGATTGCTTGACGTTGCTTGGCATTGCTCGGCGCTGCTTGGCATCGCTTGGCATTGCTTGGCTTTTCTTAGCATTGCTTGGCAATGTTTGGCATGGTTTGTCATTGCTTGGCGCTGTTTGGCTCCGGCCGCTTCGGCCCGGCAGCGACCCTCGGAGTCGCCAGCGTTCGAGAAGCTCGCGCAGAGGCACCTTTGAAGTCTCCTCGCCGCCGCGATGCATGGGGGCCGCGCCGCCGCCTGCCTCCTGCTGCTGCTGGCCGCCAGGGCCGCCGGTGACGAGACGTGCGGCGCGGGCGAGTGCGGCGCCGACGAGGCCGCCCTCTTGGCGCGCAAGGCGGACGTCCACAAGCACGGACAGGGCGCAAACGCAACGGGCACGATGTGCGAGGCCGCCACCGACGTGCCAGGCCCGATGACAAAAGGGCGCAGCTGGATGAGGACTCCCCCCGGCGACGACTGCGCGCAAGCCACCGAGGGGGCGCGCATGTGCCGGGGCTACAACCTGCACAGGAACGGCTGCCCGATTTGTGAACCGAACCCGCGCGCCAAGCGCTACTGCTTCGACATCGTTGACTTGCTGGGCAACAGCTGCCAGTGGATGTACAACAGCGGGGGCGATTGCCAGCAGCAGACGACCAGCGCTATCGACTGCCGCAATGCCAACCAAGCAAATTGCCCGCGCCCCTGCCGCTAGGGCCGTCTTCTGTGAGGGGTTGGCCACCGATCCGATGATCTGCTTGCATGTAGGTTTGAAGAGCCGATCCTTTGCTCTGGGTGACCCCCAGTTGCAGAGGCTTCCGTCGAGACCCTCGACCGCGGCACAGCGTTCTTAATTCATTCCCTACGTGGCAAAGCGGTACTGCGAGCGACGCGGTTCCGATTGCGTGGCTCGAGGTGCTGGCCATTGGTTGCGACGTCGGCTCATCGTCGATTTTTTTGTATGTGGTCGCTCAGCAGCTAGGGAGCATCTAGACTGAGGTAGTGAGGTAAGAAAAATGCTTGGCGCTGTTTGGCATTGCTTGGCATGTCGTGGCATTGCCTGACATTAGTTAGCGTCGCTTGGTATCGCTTGGCATCGCTTGACGTTGCTTGGCATTGCTTGGCATTGCTTGGCACTGCGTGGCACTGCGCGGCATTGCTTCGCATTGCTTTGCGTTGTTTGGCATTGCTTGGCATTGATAGGCTGTGCCTGGCATTGCTTGGCATTGCATGGCATTCCTTGGCATCCCGGGGAACCCGAGGAACCCGATGAAGCAGAGGAGCCCGAAGAGCCCGAGGAACCCCAGGAAGCCGATGAAGCTAAGGAACCCGAGGGCCGAGAAACACGAGGAACCCGAGGATCAACCCGAGGAAGCCGAGGAAGCCGAGGAGGGTCGGGGGAACGGGTGAAGCTGGGCCCCGATGCACCAGTTCAACCAACGAAGAGCCCAGAACCCTTGTGGCAAGCCCGATTGGGGAAAACGGGCAGGGGAGCGACGTGGATTCAGGACAGCGGTGCGTCTTGAATGGTGTGGCGTCGGCAGAGCTATGCGAGCTAGAGGGCGTCTGCGAGCTAAGGCTTTACATCAAACTGCGCTCAGCTCCTCCCCCTGCTGCTGCTGCTCCTCCTCCTTCTCCTCCCTCTCCCGCTCCTCCTCCTTTTTTCTTCCTCCTCCTCTCCCTGCGATCGCCCTCTTGAGCACAACAGGGACATAATATGCTCGATGCCTTTCGTGTTCCCACCAGCCTGTTCAGAAACGATGCCTAGGCGAGCTGCCTTTTCAGCAGGGAGGTGTAGGAGCAAGCAGTGGAACACAGAGAGGGGCAGCCGCCCAATTGAAGACCGGGATCAGCGTGAGCAGGCCCAGGAATCTTTGTTGACCTCTCGATCCGGGAGCCTCTTGGCAGCTCACCGGGCCATTTTGGAGGCCCTCTGGGCTGTCTTCTGGCCTTCCAAAGGGCCCCAGGGACCCTCTCGGGACCATCTTGGAGGCCACCGATTATAAGGTAAGGCCAGGCAGTCCGTCTCTCGGGGCGCTCTTGGGATTGTCTTCGGCCCCTCCTGGGGTCTCTCCTGGGCCGTGTTTGAGTCATCTTGAGCGTCAGGAACCCATCGGAAGCAAAACGGCGAGAGGGGAAAATCATGCCCCTGAGGTTGTGGAGGGATCTTGGCCTCTCGAGTGCGTCTTCGGAAAGCTAAATCGCCACTGGGAGCCACCGTGGTGTGAAGTTGGAACCTCATGGAGGCATGTGAGAGGCTCTCGTGAGCCCTCTTGGGCTGTACTGTAACCTCATGTAAGGCATCTTGGACTATCTTGGGCCATCTTGGACCTCAAACGCGTCGCGCCCCCCCCTGCAGGCCCAGGGAGGGTTGGTGTAGAGGGATATGTCAGGCTCCCAGCGGGAACGCCGCAAACTGTTTCGTTCATTCACACCCGTCCTCCCACCAGATACGTGGCACCCGAGTCTCAGCATAGTTAGGCAGGGGCCGCCATCGACAACCGCCGGGAACCAATGCAGGCGCCAGCCAGGTGCGCGACGCCCGCGATGTGCGCCGCACATCCATATGTGTCGCGCGCACCGGGTGCGCCACATTGTGCAACATGTCGACCCCCAACCATATCCCTGTCAAAAACCACTTCACAGTGACGGCGGTTTGTGTGTGTGTGTGTGTGTTTGTGTGTGTGCGTGCGTGCGTGCGTGCCTGGCGTGCCTGCGTGCCTTCGTGCGTGCGTGCGCGTGCGCGTGCGCGTGCGCGTGTGCGCGTGTGTGTGTGTGTGTGTGCGTGTGTGTGCTCAGCGTGCACGCGCAATCGTTCGGCACCTGTTGTTGACAGGGGTCGTGGGCCCGCACGCAGCTGGCAACACGCCGGTCCCTTCGCCGGCCCTGTCGAATACCGGTGCGGAGTGATCGCGGGGCGCCCGTGCAGAATCCGGGATGTGGTGCAAAGTGCACATGCGTAGTGTTTGTTGCAGGGGATGGTGGGGCGTGCTGGCACTGCACACAGCAGGCGCCAGGTCCATTTTGCATGGCTTTCTGCCAGGAGTGGTGGGGGGGTGTTCGCAGTGGCCCGGGGTGGTCGCCGGCCCGGTGGGGGGTGTGTATCAATAGGGAACAATTCTCCGTCAATTTCTCTCTGAATGGACGAAGAAGAGTGGAAGGACCAACTCGCCAAGACGACCCACGCCCAGAGGGCCAGTGGGATCGAGGAGGAGGCGGAGAGGCTGGCGATCCACAGGGGGCCTCCCTCCCTTCCCTGTTTGGCCCAGTGACCGGCTCCCGGCGCCCCGCGAACATCACCGGACGACCCTTCCCTGGACGACGCCAGCCGTGCAGCGAGACAAGCCTGGCGCGCGCGGGCGCGCGTGGTCGGGCCGATCTGGTATGGTCGGCTCCTGCCGCGTCGACGCAGCGCGGGGGCGGCCAGGAGGGGTGTGATGACTAGGGGGGGGGGATACCATGGCGGGGGCCATGATATTTCCCCAGATTTCATTCAAGCAGTGGCGAAGCGTCCTGGCGTGCCTATAGGCCTACGACACAATGTTCTAAGAAGATGTTCTTAGAACATGCCTGGCTGGGACTGTCTTGTCTCAACACATCGGGTTAATGTTCTAAGAACATTGTTTTGGTTCTTAGAACATTAACCCGAACAGTTCGTGGTAGGCCTATAGCAAAGCCGGGGCGGTCGGTCCCTGCTCAATTCATGCCGCGCACATGCCGCCGGCCTTGATTTGCGCCCCCCTCTTTTGGACGCCCCTCTTGGCCGCCCCCGACCAGCGGCGGCCCCAGCGCGGGCAGTCACGCTGGAATGCCGCCAGGGGCCCAGAAACCGCCGATTTCGAGCGATTTGTCTGTGTGGGAAGGCCGCGATCGCTCGAGGTCGGAGGGCTCCCCGCGGTGTCGGAAGCCACCCTGCAGGTCTTCACGACACGACCTTGCCGCATGCGGCTGGCGTCGTCCAAATTCTGCGCCTGCCGCGCCCATGGCTGCCTTCGCCGAGATGCTCGGCGGCTCCCAGGGAACACGGGAACGCGGCACCACCAGCGGCGCGAGGAGCCAGGGTGCGGTTCCCCTGGCGGTGTGCCCCCCCCCCCCCCCCCTGCCCCGCCGCCCGATGCATCTCCAGCCTCCGGCCTGGGGGAGGCATCGTGGACCTCCTCGCTGGGGGGTGACGCCTCGGAGAGCAGCAGCAGCGTGCCCACACGTGAGAAGCGTCCGCGCCGCCGCGGGGAGCCCAGCGCCGAACGTGTGTGTGTGTGTGTGTGTGTGTGTGTGTGTGTGTGTGTGTGTGTGTGTGTGTGTGTGTGTGTGTGTGTGTGTGTGTGTGTGTGTGTGTGTGTGTGTGTATCCTCCTCCTCCTCCTCCTCCTCCTCCTCCTCCTCCTCCTCCTCCTCCTCCTCCTCCTCCTCCTCCTCCTCCCCTGGTGGTGCGATCTGGGCCCAGGCGCCCCTCCCTGCCCGTGCGCGTGCGGCTTCGCTGTCGGGGGACTCCATCGCCGATCTGTCTGCGCGGTGCAATGCCGATTCCACGTCGACCTGCCCCTCCCTCCTAAGCCAGTAGCTCTAGATCCACTGCTTCGGAGTCGTGCTCTGGGATTTCGAGGAGTGGCGGATATGGACATCCGCCCGCCCGGATGGGCGGGCAGATGTCCACATCCACCGCTCCCCTGACTCCCTGGAGGTCGACCCCGCGGCAGCGGATGTGGGCATATTTTGGCGGCGCAATGAACGTGCGGCGTCGCTATCGGGGGACTCATCGCCGATCTGTCGGCGATGCATCGCCGATCCCACGTCGACCTGCGCCCCCCCCTCTTGTGCCAATAGTTCCCTTCTGTTCTCCTTCGTCCTCCCTGGATCAAAGCGTGGCGAAGCGTCCTGGCCTGCCTACAGGCCTACCAAACAATATTATAAGAACCTTGTGGGGTTTCGAGGACATGTTCTTAGAATATTTATGGCTGCCGCTGTCTTGTTTTAACACATCGGGATTACGTTCTAAGAGAGCAGTTTTTGTGATTAGAACACGTTTGGGTTCTGAGAACACGTCGTGGTAGGCCTATAGGAATGCCGGGACGGTCGGCCCCTGCTCCACTGGAGGTGGCCACCTTGGCAGGGTCGCCCGCGACTCGATGCCCGCGAGGAGAAAATCAAACGTGAGCTTAGTGTCCTTGATACTCGCGGACTGCCACTTTACAAGTGTGTCCGAGCCTGCGTGGGACTCCGAGACAAACCTAGCGAAGAAGTCGGCCCAAAGGTTACCAAGGAAATTCATTATCTCGGCCGGCGAGGCTGCACTCATTCTCGGTGGGCAAGGGCCCACTCAAAGGTGGGGGTCGGGTCGCTGGCGCCGTGCAGGCCGAGGACACTTGGCTCACTGCGCGGGCTCTGCCCGCGATTCCGATTCGCTTCCATCTGGCTCGCCTCACCGGCGTCGGCCTGGGGCCGCCGGAGCCAGGCGCGGCGATCCGATGCCGGCCCGATCCAGGGCGATCCGCTGGCGATGCGACCCGTTCCTTCCTCCTCCTCCTCCTCCTGCTCCTCCGCCCTCCTCCTCCTCCTCCTCCTCCTCCTCCTCCTCCTCCTCCTCCTCCTCCCTCCTCCTCCCTCCTCCTCCTCCTCCTCCTCTCCTCCTCCCTCCTCCTCCTCCTCCTCCTCCTCCCTCCTCCTCCTCCTCCTCCTCCTCCTCCTCCTCCTCCCCCTCAAGCAGTGGCCAGGCGTTCTGGCATGCCCAGAGGCCCACCAGAGAAGGTTCTGAGAACTTTTGTGGTTTCCTCGAGATGCTCTCACAACATTCCTGGCTGGGACTGTCTTGTTTTAACACGTCGGACTAATGTTCAAAAAACATTGATTTTGTTCTAAGAACGTTTGCTGGAATCTAAGAAGATTTCGCGGTAGGCCTATAATAATGCTAGGACGGTCGGTTCCTGCTCAACCTCCTCTTCCTCCTCATCGTCCTTCTCCTCCTGCTCGTCCTCCTGCTCCTCCTCCTCGTCCTCCTCCTCCACCCTCTCCCCTCCTCCCTCCCTCCTCCTCCTCCTCCCTCCTCCTCTTCCTCCTCCTCCTCCCTCTCCTCCTCCTCCTCCTCCTCCTCGTCCTCCTCCTCCTCCCCCTCCCCCTCCTCCTCCTCCTCCTCCTCCTCCTCTCCTCCTCCTCCTCCTCCTCCTCCTCCTCTTCCTCCTCCTCCTCCTCCTCCTCCTCCTCCCTCCTCCTCCTCCTCCTCCTCCTCCTCCTCGTCCTCCTCCTCCTCCCTCCTCCTCCTCCTCCTCCTCCCTCTCCTCGTCCCTCCTCCTCCTCCTCCTCCTCCTCCTCCCTCCCTCCCTCCTCCTCCCTCCCTCCCCTCCCTCCCTCCTCCTCCCCTCCTCCCTCCCTCCCTCCTCCTCCTCCTCCTCCTCCCTCCTCCTCCTCCTCCTCCTCCTCCTCCTCCCTCCAGGACGATCCGCTGGCGATGCGACCCGTTCCCGATCCGGCCCGCTCTCGCGATTCGATCTGGCTCAGGCCCGCACCCCCGGGGCTGCGCACCTGCGAGCTTGCCGTTTGTGTGCTTTCGTGCTCGCCGTTTTGTGTGTGTGTTGTAATTGTGAAGAGTGCACTCCCCTGCCCCTCTGCCGCCCGTGCCACCGTGTGTGTATGATGTACACGCTTGTCTTGTTTTGTGGCATGCACGCTGCCCGCCGCTGTTTTGGCCCTAGTCCTAGGGCCCTGGGACGCACCCGCAGTTTTGACTGCTGCGCAGTCCGAGCTAAAAGAATTGCACTGACATTGGTAGCGGAGCTTGTAAGCTCCAGCGGACGCACTGCGTGCTCTGCTTTGGTGGTCGTGACCACCTGCGTGGGCCGCCATGGCAGCTAGCCAGGACGGCTCAGATGCGGAGGCTGCGTCCTCTGCTGGCACAGGTCCCCCGGACCTGCACGCAGTCCTGCGCGTAATGGCCGAGACCCAGCGGGAGCTCTTGGCCTTACACCGGGATCGTGGTGGCGACGGCGGTCCCAGACGTACACGTCTACTGCTGTCGCAGGTGAAGCTCCCAGAGTTCGATGGTGCAGTCGGTACGAGTACTAAGAAGTACCGAGAGTGGCGCAAGGAGGTTGAAGTCATCCGCAACCTCAACCAGCTCTCAGATGTGGAGCTGGGCCTGATCATCTACAGTCAAGTGACAGGTCGAGCCAAAGAGCTCATCGAGGTCCTCAATGCGTCGGACCTCCGACGCGAGGACACGCTCGAAACCATCTTTGCTATCTACGATGACGCCATCGAGAAGATGGATCACGAGCGCCTCGATCAGGTGCATCAGGAGTGGGAGCGAGCACACCGTCGAGCTGGGCAGCCCATCGTGGATTGGACAACGTACTTGCGCAAGAAGCGCATGGAGTTGCAGCTCGAGGATCCTACTTCAGCGATCAGCGATCGCGCGCTGGCAAGCAAGATGCTTCGTGGCGCTGGACTGTCGCAGAAGGAGCGAGCGCAGGTGCTCTTCAACTGTGGCGGCATCTACGACTCGAAGCGGATGGAGGTCGTGCTGAAGGCAGCCTACTCGAAGGTGCACGACACTGAGAAGCGCTCGGTGCTCCCTCGCCGCTCGCCGTTTGTGGCGCAGCGTGAGCACGGGCGCTCCTCTGGGAGCTCGGGCGGTCGCTATCCGCACCCTCCCATGGCTCGCAGGCCATGCGCGTTGCGAGGGCGCTCTGGCCAGCACGTGCACGAGGTAGAGAACGGCGAAGACTACGATGAACACCGCGGCGACCTGGAGGAGGCGCCGCACGACGAAGATGAAGCGGATGAACAGGACGATGGAGACCCCGGAGCGGGCGAGGGGATCATCTTCGAGGAAGGCGCCGAGGTCGAAGAGGAGCTGGCGTCGGACAACGACGGGCCAGATGACGAGGAGTACGAGGCACCGGAGGATCTTCAGGAAGCGTTCTTGGCCGGCTGGAGGGCCAAGCAGAAGACGGCGGCACAGCGTCAAAAGCGCGGGGTCGTTGCCCCTCGGCAGCGGGACCCCAAGAAGATCAACGCCAGCGGCTCCTTCCAGGCTGGTCGGAAGCCGACGGGCCAGCGCAAGGCTAACAGCCGGTGTGCTGACTGCGATCAGCCCGGCCACTGGCGTGGCGACCCGGAGTGCCCCAAGGTGAGGAGTGGCGAGCGCGAGCCGTACAACAAGATCGGGCCGAAGAGTGGCCAGCCAGCGTCGCCCAACCAGCGGAGCTCTGTGAAGCCGCCGGCTCCAAGGCAGGTGCATGGACCGATCATCCACTGGTTTGGCATGGCAGGTAGCGCCGAGGAGCGTCGTGGCCGCGCTCCATGGCGCCGTGCTCCCCAGTCGGTACCTGCCCAGAGGCGTCCGGTGGAGGGTCGAGCTGATGCTCCAGGGCGGATCATCATGCATCCCAGACCCAAGAGCATGCCTGCGCCGAGCCTACGCCGGGACGCCGACGATGGCCCAGGACCCGCACAGAGCAGTGACGAACGCGCGCGCGCCCGTGCCAGGCGCGGGGAGGATCAGGAGGACGAGGATGCATGTGTGCGTTGCCATCGCATTCTGGCCAACACCCACCCAAAGGGGCACAGCGTGGAGTTGGAGTTTCCTGACCTTGCCACGGCCCATCACATCGTGGAGCGCGTGACGAACAAGAAGCCTATCTTCTTCAAGCAAGGCCGCTTCGAGAGCCTCGACTTCGTTCAGGGTCGGCTCGTGCGCCTGCAGCTGACCACATCGTGGCCTCGCACGGCGGCCGAGGTGGATCTCGACGAGATCACGGCAACTATATTCAAGATCGTGATGGGCGGCAATCGTGATACCAAGCCCCGTGACGATCGGCGCGGCGAAGGCGGGAGTCGTGACACCAAGCAGCGTGAAGATCATCATCGAGATCGTCGTGACGACCGCCAGCGTGATCGGGGAGCTGTTCCCCGTGAACCTCGTGCCCCTCCCCTGCCCGAGGCGGAGGCCTCCTCGCGTTCAAGGTCGCGGAGTACACCAGAAGGCCGCGGTGTGAAGGAAGAGAAGCGGAGTCCACCAGAAGACCGCGGTGAGAAGGAAGAGAAGGAAGAAAAGAAAGAGAAGAAGGAGAAGGCGAGGAGCAGCAAAGAAGACAAGAAAGAGAGAAATAAGGCAAGAAGCAGCAAGGAAGTGAAGAAGGGGGATGAGGCCAGCGAGGAGGATGAGGCCAGCGAGGACGACAACGATCAGCGGCGTGAGAATAAGGAGGTGCCGTTCACGCCAGGGGAGATGGACGAGATCTTCTGCAGCTGGTATCCGCGTCAGGACATCTTTAGGGATTACCTGACGCCGCCGGCAACCATCCACTTTATCACTAAGAACGACCGCATCGTGCGCCTCAATCTCTACACGCGCCGCTGCGAGAAGCCGGACTTCTCTCTATCCAGCGGCCCTGCGAGGGCCCATCCTGTATACGCGGTGGATACCGCAGCGGCGGCGTCGGCGAAGGGAGCATCGAAGACTAAAGGATCCCCAGACGGAGCTGCGCCTGGACTAACGTCTGCCGCTCCGACTGGGGAGGCCGCCGCTGTTCCTAAGGGCGAGGACTGGGTCATGGCAGGAGCCCCCGAGGAAGTGAGAAAGAGCGAGGAAAAGAAGCGACTAGAGGTCTTGCAGCGTGACAAAGCTGAGTTGCTGGATCGCCTCGCGCTGATAGGGAAACAGGAGATGGAGATGCACGCCCGATTGAACCCAGGCGAGGTCTACGACGGCCTGCAGAAGCGACGTGAGCAGGCACCTCTGCCAGAGCGTGTCCTGCCTACATCTCCTGAGCAGCAGGGAGTCGGAAGCGTGTGGAAGAACATGGAGGGAATACGACGACGTGTCCATCTTCCAGCGCCTCCAGGAGCCGCGAGCTCAGGTGCCCCTGCCGCTGCGACGGCATCTCCAGCTGCATCTGGAGCCCCGCGCGTAGTCACCGCCTCTGGACGGAGCTACGTCATGAGTGTCGGTGCCACGCAGAGCGACCTGGAGAAGCAGCAGATGCACCGAGCCATGTACGACTCGCAGTTCGACGGCGAGAGGCTGGTCCCAGGTCCGAAGGCGAAGTTCGACCCAGAGCTCATGCAGCAGCAGGCTGCGTGTGTTCATCCTGTGGGCGAGTTGAAGTGGCAGTCAAACGGCACCGTGATCTTCGCGAAGTGCAAGAAGTGTTCGTTGAAGTCGGTGATCCATTACACGCTGGAGAAGCCCAAGACGGATGAAGGGAAACCTCCCAGGAACACCCCAGACGGAGATGTGCCAGGACTATCGTCTGCCGCTCCGACTGGGGAGGCCGTCGCCGTTCCAAAGGGCGCGGACCCCTGGGCAGCAAAGGGCGCAGACCCTTGGGCAGTAAAAGGGGGATCTGCGGCCCACATGGTCACTGCCCGAGAGGAGTGCCCCCGCAAGATGGTAGATGAGCAGTCCGTCATGCTTGTTGTCTTGCCCGCGGGGCTGGCTATGATTGACACGGGCTGCAAGCGGGCTGTCGGCGGACGTCCGTGGCACGTCGAGCTGCAGAAGACCTTGGATGCTATGGGCGTGTCGTACCACAGCATCAACCAGCGCGAGTACTTCAAGTTCGGCCCAGGCGTGCCGCTCTTGTCAGAGCGTGCGTGGTGCTACACAGTCGGCATCAATGGCACGCAGGGCGAGGTTGTGATCTCCGAGGTCGATGCCGAGGTGCCAGGTCTCATCGGTCCTGATGAGATGGCAGAGTGGGACGCAGCAATCAGCTTCAGGAGCGGTACTTTCACGGCGAACGGTGTGACCAAGCCGCTGGTCCCGGCTGCGTCCGGGCATCCGTGCGTGTCATTGCTGGATTTCCCGGCACCCGTCGCGAGTGCCTTCCCCGTCGGACAGTCCGAGGAGCAGGACGAGCTCGCAGACGAGATGTTCAGCGGAACTGCGAGCCACGAGGAGAAGGATGAGCGCAGCGTCGCTGAGACCGTCGAGGAGGAGGACACGCACGATTCTGATAGCAACGACGGCCAGGACGCAGGCGACTCAGAGCTGAGTACATCCCACTATCACACCAGCGACCCAGAGTCCGCGGAGACGGCATCGAGTGACGAGGAGGTTTTCATGGAGAACGCGGACAACGAGGTTTTCATGGCGAAAGGTGCTTGCAGGCACGTCCGGAGCAACCTGAAGGAGCTGGAGGTTATGATGGCCGAGGAAATGGCGAACAGGAAGCTTCGGGCTGATCGGCAGGAGCAGGGCGCCCTCAAGCACTACCAGGAGGAACGTGTACTGCCCTTTCAGAGGGAGACCCGGCGGCGACCGGGGCCCTGGAGGATCGTAAAGGTCTTCGCATGGGCTTGCCAACTCACGATCCTGGCGGCGAGCATGGGATGGGGCGCCCACCAGCCCATCGCAGCGCCAGAGTTCGACCTCCTGACGGTCCAGGGCAGGAACGAGGCACGGGCGTACCTGGTTGCAGTTGACCCAGACTTCGTGGCTTTGTCCCCACCTCCTACGGCATGGAGTCGGCTGCAGAGTGTCGACCAGCGAAGGCCTATGCGAGTGCGTCGGCAACGCCGAGAGCGGACCGAGTACCGCATGTTGCTCTCGTTCACGGACGAGGTGATGCAGTGGCAAGCTGCAAGGGGACGCGCAGCCATGGTAATGGACCACGCGCAATCGACGATCTGGAGCCAGCCACCCGTGAGTGCAACGAAGTCGAACCCAGCATTCGAGGACGCGATCTGCCTCAAGGACACCACGAGAGTGTTGGCGAACGCTGGGGTTTGCACGGCTGTGATGAGCGGTGCCGCGGAACATTTGGCTTGGCAGTTCGAGAACTCGAGTTTCCCTGCAGCGCGACTCCCTGGCCCCACGGAGGAGCCCAGGAGTTATGGACCCGAGCCCGCGGAGCAGGGTCATGGAGAGGCTCCCAGAGACGTTTCGGAGAGACCTGAGTGGGGCAAGACACCGCAGGATATTCGAGCCGAGATTCGCGAGGCATTGCAGAAGACGGTGAAGGAGGAGTCCATGCAGCACCCTGCGGAGGAGGAGGAGGTTGCAGCCTCCTGGTCAGAGATGGAGCTTCCGGAGGTGGTGCGGCAGGACATCAGACGAAGATTCCTCGGAGTACGCGACGTGCTGTGCGGAAGGCCCATCGCGGTCTCGGACACCCCAGTCGACCGACGTTCATCAAGATGCTGCGTCTCGGCGGTGCAACGCCCAACGCGTTGGCATACGCGAAGCATTGGCAGTGTCCGGCTTGTGCCGAGTCGGAGGCGCCGCCCCGTCCAGTGCAGGGGACGGCGGATGTGCGACCATTCGGCTTCAATGTGACGGTTGTGATCGACGTGAAGTACCTACGGGACGCGGCCAAGGAGCAGCTGGTGGCCCTCAGCATGGTGGATGCTTGTACGGGATGGCACTGCGCATGCCTTCTCAAGAATAGGACGGCTAAGCACGTAGCACGCCAGATCATGAACGAGTGGTTCAAGCATTACGGTGTGCCAGAGAACATCGTGATCGACCAGGGCAGCGAGTTCGAGGGCTACTTCAACGCGCTGATGGAGCAGTTCGGCATCAATACGAAGACGACGGGAGCTCATGCAGCCTGGCAGCATGGCCTGGCAGAGCGCCACGGAGGATTGCTCGGCACTATCTGGGGCAAGGTGGTGCACGAGTTCCACGTCCAGGGCAAGTCGATGTCTTCTGTGGCCCTGGCCGCCATCATCAATGCGAAGAACTCGACGATCAGCCGCAATGGATTGACCCCGGAGCAGGCTGTCTTCGGGCGGATCTTGAACTTTACGGAGGTGACTAACAGGGACGACGATGAGGTTCTCATGTCGGTTCTCGGCGCCAAGGGCATAGCTTGGCGTTCGTCTCAAATCCGCACCGCAGCAAAGATGATGTTGCTGGAGCGCGACGCGACGGACAAGGTGCGGAGGGCGCTGCTACGACAGGCGCCGACGGTCGTCGGAGATCTGTGCCCAGGATCGAGGGTGCATTTCTGGGCACCGAATCCGTTCAAGGGACGTCGTCGGCAAGATCCTCAAAGATGGCGGGGCCCTGCGACTGTGATCGCGAAGGAATCCAACAGCCGGTACTACGTGTCATGGCTTGGTCACGTGCTACTTGTTGCTCGTGAGCAGCTCCGGCACGCCTCCTCCCAGGAGGCCGCAGCTGCGGAGTCCATCCAGACGGGCGTGCGGCTGACACAGCAGCGAGATGATCGCGCCTACCACGACATCGTGGACGTCACGCCCAAGGTGAAGGTTCAGAAGGTGAAGATGACATTCTTGAAGAAGGAGCGTGGCCGACATAGGGAGCTCGAGGGGTCCAGGCAGCCTCGCGTGGACCTAAGGGCCCTGGACGCCATCGAGGCACAGGCTAAGGAGGAGGAGCCGCCTGAGCAGCAGCAGCTGCCGCAGCTTCCCCCTTCCGAGGAGGGCGCGGTCCCGTTCCCCTCCAGGCCGGATATCCTCTGAGACGTACCCGAAGGCTTCTCCGGGAGCATCGGGCTCTGGCGGCCCTTCGGTGCCGCCGATTCCCAGAGACGATTTCGAGCTTGAGCGCAAGCGGAAGTTCCTGGTAGATGACGTGCCGAGTTGCATCAAGAAGACGCGTCTGCAGGCTGCTCCTACGAGTGGTTTGCCGGCCCTCCGTGAGGTGGCCATGGACGCTGTTGTGCACTCGGGACCCCAGGAGTGGTTCGACCAGAATGCCTTGGATGGTGTCTCCACGCTCGTTCAGAAGGTCGTACGAGGAGTACGCGTACATCGAGAGCCACGGCGGAGACTCTATGATCACGACCGCCACCGGGAGTGCAATCGCCTGTCGGTGATGCTCTCCGCCACGGGCCAGTGTGCCTACAAGGACGACGGCGCGAGCCGTACCAACGAGCGCACGGAGGACAGCTGGGTTGGTCTCACGCTTTTCTACCACGACAAGCCGGACGCTCAGGCACAAGGGGTGTACTATTTGGACACTCCGGAGGGTCTTGTACGGCAGCCGATGACTTACGAGGAATGGATCAACGTGTCATCTGTGTATGACGCATGGCTGCAGGAGGCCCGGTACGAGCACGACGTGTTCGCACTCGTGATGAAGCAGAACGCGAAGGAGTTAGACCCACGTCACTTCAACCAGCACGAGAAGGCTAAGTTCGACGAGGCCGATGCCGCCGAGTGGCGGCAATGGATCGCCAACAACACGGTCGAGCTGGTCACCGAGGAGGAGGAGAAGAGCATCCCAAAGGACAAGAGCATCTCGGTGCCCATGCGTTCGGTAGGCGAAGTCGCGCTTGATCATCCCTGGCCATCTCGACCCGCAGCTTGGTCTATTCAGGACGGATTCGCCTACTACTTCCCCTTTGGCTGTGCTGGTGTGTGCGTCTATCACAATGGCGATGGATTGGACATTCGAGTGCTTCGACGTAGCGACTGCGTTCCTGTCCGGGCTGAAGCTGGAACGGGAGCTGTATGTGAGGGCTCCTAAGGACGGGCTTCCAGCCGTCGACGGTGCTGGATGGCCAGCCGTGCGACCTTATGCGTTGCTTCGCTTGCTGAAAGGGGCGTACGGTTTGACGGAGGCGCCTCGGTTGCGGCATCTCCGAGCCCGCCAGGTGTTGACGGACGAGGTCGGCTTCGTGGAGCTGCGCTGTGCTCGAGCTGTCTTCGTTTATCGGATGAGCGATAAGTTGATTGCTATGTTGACTTTGCACGTCGACGACGGCATGCTGCTTGGAGACCCGCACGACCCCCAGTACCAGGAGGTGAAGGCGAACATCAACAGTCGTTTCAACATCAAGCACTGGAAGGGGGGCAACGACAAGGAGGCAGTCGCCTATCTCGGTGAGGAGTGGTGGCGCCACCCCGATCACATCGAGACCAGCATGCACGAGTACATCGGCAAGCTGACAAAGCACCCCCTTGCAAGGGGTGGCGACGAGGAGCGGGAGATGACTCCCGAGGAGCACCACGACTTCCAGAGCCTGCTCCAGAAGGTGCGGTGGCCTGTCGCACGCGTGGTGCTACAGCTCGCGTATAGTGTCTCGGCGCTCGCACAGAAGGATCCGAAAGGTCGGAGGTTACTGCACCTGCGAGTGCTCAATGACATCATCGACCGGCTTCAGGACTACGACAAGAGAGGTCTTGCGACTCTCCGGATCCGCCGCGTGGACATCGAGCGCTCACAGGTGCTCACGCTTATGGACGCTTCGTTTGCGAAGGAAGCCGGCTGTAAGAGCCAGGTGGGGTTCATGAGTATGATTACGGATACCCGAGTGTTGAAGGAGCTAACTGTATGCTGTCAAGTGGAGTTTCAGAGCAGTACTATTATACGAGTTGTTGGATCTACGATGGCCGCAGAGTCTGCGGCTATGTCCGTGGCTTTGGATCGGCAGCTTTACCTCAGGCTGCTGATTGAGGCAATCTTGCACGGGGAGCCGCCCTTGCAAGGGGACTGGAGGCTGGCGCTGAAGGTTCCAGGGGCGCTGGTGACGGACGCAAAGTCGCTCTACGATCACACGTCCAAGATCGGCTCGATGCCGGTGTCTCGGCAGACCCTCGTTGACTTGTTGGTGGCCAAGGATTTGATAGAGCAGGAGGCCATCAAGTTCAAGTGGCTGCCTAATAGCCACATGCTAGCGGACGTGCTGACAAAGGCCGTGCAGCCTAACGAGGTGCTATCGCAGTTCCTCCGCCACGGACTGTTCAGCATGGTGCCTACTGTTGAGCAAGAGGATGAGGAGGCACACCGTCTGCGGCTGCGCCGCGGACAGCGTGAGAGAGCCAAGGAGCGGAAGGCCCAGCGTCGGGTCGCCGTTCCAGGGCCTGCGAGCCCATGAGGTCCTGATGGCAGCTGCTGATGGACCTAGTGAGGGCTACGGTGATGTATGCATATCCTTTGAGTTGATAGTCTGGAATAGTGGATCCAGACATTCATATTCTTATATTTGTATTTTGAGCCTCAGGCCGCACTTTGCTTGAGGTGTTTCATGCATATCTTTTGAGTTGACAGTCTGGATTAGTGAATCTAGACGTTCATATTTTACATTTATATCTTGAGCCTCAGGCCGCATTTGCTTGAGATGTTTCGGCCTGTGGGCTGATATACATTATAATTGCGTGCAGCGTTTCCCTTTCGAAGGGAGCGGCATCGGGGCAGCATTGTACTCACCCAGTGTGAAGAGTGCACTCCCCTGCCCCTCTGCCGCCCGTGCCACCATGTGTGTATGATGTACACGCTTGTCTTGTTTTGTGGCATGCACGCTGCCCGCCGCTGTTTTGGCCCTAGTCCTAGGGCCCTGGGACGCACCCGCAGTTTTGACTGCTGCGCAGTCCGAGCTAAAAGAACTGCGCTGACAGCAATAAGAGCTGACCTCATGTGCTCTTGCATCGCCTCAGTTTCGCTGTCTTTCGGTAAACAACAGGGATGCGCACCTGCCTGGTGGTGGTGCCTCCTCCCCCCCCCCCCCCGAAGCGCGCTGCACGATGACCCGTAGACAATGGACCATGGGTGATGGGCCAGTTTTCAATCACCACCGCCATAAACTGGAGGGGGAGCCTCCCCCTCCTCCTCCTCCTACTCCTATTCGTCCTCCTCCTCCTCGTCCTCCTCCTTCCCCCCTCCAACTTATGGTGGTGGTGGTGGTGGGAAACAGGCCCATCAATGGGTCTTCGTGGAGCGCGCTCATGAAGAGTCCCAGCCCCAGACATGCGGCGGCCCGATTTTCTCAATACGGGGTCTCTGGAAGTCCCGACCCTTTCCCCGGGACGGGCTTTTCATCCCGAGTCGTTTGTTGACGGCGCCCCGAGGCCTGGCGAGGACCCCCCGAGGCCGCAAACGGCCAAACATTTCCGGTGTTTTTTTCCCGACGCGATCGGGACTGGGGCACGCTCCATGGGCCAGGAGCTCCATGGGGCCGTGCTGGGAGTCTTTGTGGAGCTCCACGGCGCGCTTGAGACTCCCGAGGCTCCCTCCTGGGCCCCGGCGGCAAGGTCACCGAGACCGCCGCGGCCTTCGCAGGCAAGGGCGCCGTCGCGCTCTACTTCAGCGCGCACTGGTGCCCGCCGTGCCGCGCCTTCACGCCCCAGCTCGCCGAATGGCGCCCGAGGGAAAAAACATCGGCGGCTCGAAGACGGGGCCCCGATTCTGCGGCGAACGAGGTCGGGTTCGAGGTTGGAGGTTTTCGGACGCTTACGTCGGTTCTCGGCGGTCTTCTAGCCTCGGGATGCTCGCCAGCAGCTGCGCCTCGCCGAGGGCGTTCCGGGGGTGCCCGGATCGTCCCGAACGGCCGCCAGAGACCCGAGTTATGACCCAAAAACCCAATTCGGCGGCGCGCCCGGGGGGGAAGTGAGAAGGAGAAGGCCTCTCAGAAGGCGGCCGGACTCCTCAGAGGCCCTCGTGCCTTCAAGGCAGCGGTTTCGCTATCGTCGGGGAAGGCGGCTCTTTAGGAGACTTCTCGGAAGGCCAAGGGGCTTCTGAGCCTTCTAAGAAGGCCCGCCCCTTCTCACTTCCACCCCTCGTCGTCGTCTCCGTCGTCTCCGTCGTCATCGTCGTCGTCGTCGTCGTCGTCGAGCGTCGTCGTCGTAGTCGTCGAGCGTCGTCTTCGTCGTCGTAGTAGTGGTCGTAGTCGTCGTCGTCGTAGTAGTGGTCGCCGTCGTCGTCGTCGTCGTCATCGTCGCGTCGTCGTCGTCGTCGTCGTCGTCGTCGTCCAGCGTCGTCGTGGAAGGCTCGCCGGCGAGGGACGGAAACGCGGCACGCGCGTGGGCTGTCGGGGGCTCTGGGGTGGGGGGGGGCGCCTCCCGCGCCACTTCGGGGGGGAGTGGGGCCCTGCGCCGATGCAGGGGACCCCCGCACGGCGGAGTGCTCCGAGCACGGTCGCCGGGGGCGGTGGTTTGTGGTGTCCTCCAGGTACAAGAAGGACCTGCAGGCCAGGGGCCTGGAGGTGCAGAGGGGGGGCAAGTCCTGACGCGATGCGTCAGGGGAGGGACACGTGTGCTGATTCCGCGTATCGGCGGAATCACCATGGTGGTTTGCACGCATATGTGTATGTGTGCATGCATGCATGCGTGTATGTGTGTGTGTGTGTGTATGTATGGATGTATGTATGTATGCATGTAGTCATGTTTGTATGTATACATGTATGCATGCATTTATGTACGCCTCTTGTACGCATGGATTGATGGAAGGATGGATTGGGTGAACGTACTCATGCATGCATGCATGTGTGTATGTATGTATACATGGATGCATGTATGTATGCATGTATGCATGTATGCATGTGTTGTCGGTCTGTCTGTCTGTCTGACTGTCTGTCCGTATGTGTATATATATGTATGTATGTATGTATGTGTATGTAAGTAGGTTGTATGTAGGTAGGTTGTATGTATGTGCGCAGGTTGTATGTCTGTGTGTATGCATGCATGCGTGCATGCATGCACGCACGCATGCATGCATGTGTGTTTGTTTGTACGCATGCAGTTATATCTGAATGTATGTCTGGATGTGTTGATGTACAAATGGTTATGTGTATGTATAGGTATATGTAGGTGCTCTTATATGTAGAGGTGAATGAATCTGTGTTTGGGTGTGTATGTATGTGTGCATGTGCATGTACATATACACAAGTACATGCATATGGTTCTGACTGAGTTGTGCATATGTATGTTTACACGTAGACGTACATGGAATTGCATATGTGTATATACATGTTTATATATATATATATATATATATATATATATATGTGTGTACACACATGTGTACGCATATGTATGTATGTATGTCTGTATGTACGTACGTACGTACGTACGTATGTATGTATGTATGTATGTACGCATGTATGTATATATGTATATGTATGTGTATGTATGTACGTGTATGTGTATGTGTTTGTGTTATGCGTGTGCGCATGCATATGTTTGCGTATATGCACATGCCAATGTAGATGTATATGTTCATGCGTATGTATTTGTATATGTATATGTAGGTGTCTATGTATGTGTATATGCGCTTGTGTATTAGTCTGCGTAAAGTGTTGCATACGTTTATGTGCATGTATAGACATATGTATATGTCTATGCTTATGCATTCCATGCGTCTACTTATGTCTGTACGTCTATTCACAAGTATATGCATACGTATACGTATCTGTACAGGTGTGTGTACATCCCCGTCTGCGATGTCTGGGGGCCCGGGGCCTGGGGCTCGACAGCGCATGGCGGGCACGGGGGCCCCAGGGGTGCCCGAGAGGCGACTGGGGGCTCTCGAGGCGCTTCGGGAACGCCGGAAGATCGCTCCCAGACGCCCGTGCTTGTCTCCAGCTGGCCCACCGCTCCCCCGAGGCGCCCCGCGAAGGCTTCCAGACGGGTCAAGCCGCGCCTCGAACGCTGCAAGATTGTTCCCGGACTGTCCCCAGGAGTGCCCCAAGAGCTACAAAGCATGCGTGTTTCCGGGTGATTGTTTCAAATGTGTTTGGAGGGGTGCCGCCTTTTCGGCTTGCCGACGCTCCAACCCAGTCCCAGAAGCACCACCACCAGCTTCAAGACGGTTTCAGAGGCTCCACCCAGGAACGCCCAGAGCTTCGAGGAGGTTCCAAAGCTGCCCCAAGACACCTCCAGGACAGCCCAGAAGGGCACCGACTTCACCCGACAGTCGGACCGAGGTATAAGATCGGGGTCGTTTCGTTGATGGTACCTTAGTAATATTCGTGCTTGTTGGATGCTGTTGTGCATCCTGGGGAGGGTATGCTTCGATGTTCTGTTTGTTTTGGCCGACGGAGGGTCTCATGTTCTTGAAGGATGTTACTCTGGCCTAGGTCCGACAGTAGTCGCCGGAAAATCATTCCCAGACGCCCGCGGTCGCCTCCTGATGGCCCAACACGTTCCGAAGGCGTTCCACGATGGCTCCCAGACGGCGCACACCGTTCCCCAGACGGTGCCAGAAGGTTCCCAGACAGCCAACCAAAAAACCCAGGACACACAATTCAATGCTTCCCCTTCGTTCTTTTACGTTTTGCATGGTTTCGGCGTCTTCGGATTGCCGACGCGGCCCGCTTCAAGACTGTGTCAGGGGCTCCTCCAAGGGCGCCCGCACCGCCAACGAGGCCCCAAAGCCGCTCCAAAACACCGCCGTAACAGCCCAACAAGGCGCCGATTCGCCCCCGAGGTGCCGGACAATCATGCCCAGACGTACGTGGTCGCATGCAGATGGCCCACTTTGCTCCAAGGGCACTCCACGAAGGCTTCCAGACGGCCCAAAACGGCACAGACGCTGCACGAGGGTGCCCAGGCGGTTCCAAAGAGGGCCCCAAGAACGACAGAACATTGGTTTTCCACAGGTTTCTAGCGCTTGGGGGAGGGGCCCCGCCTTTTCGACTTGTCGCGCCCTCGCCCGCTGCAAGACGGTGTCAGGGGCTTCCCCACAGGGCGCACACCTCGCCAAGAAGGCCCCAGAGCTGCCCCACGACGCTTGTACACCCTGGGCGATGCTTAAGAATACCCAAGTTTTCGGCCAGAGTCTCGCTTATTCTTAATGTTTCAATGTAAATCCCAAGATTTTGATAGAAATGTTGGGGTTTTTATTCAAATTCTGAGACTATGAATTTCTTAACCCATGATTTCTAAAGCATGTCGCAGGGTGTACTGCAGCCCGCACAGGCACCGAGCACCGAGTCGCCAGAAAAACCACTCCCCGAGGCCCCTGGTCGCCTCCAGATGGCCCACCGCGCTCCCGACACGCTCAGCGAGGGCTTCCCAGACGGCCCCCATACAATCCCCCACCGCCTCCTCCTCCTCCTCCTCCTCCTCCTCCTCCTCCTACAGTTGTTGAACTTCGTCGGAGTTCCGCGCCCGTGTCGGCATGACATCGTCCCAGACCGGCCCTAGTAGTGCCACCACCCGCCTCCAGACGGTCTCAGGGGCTGCCCTCAGGGAGCACCCAAGCCGTCCCCACACGGAGCCCAGGCGCACGCTGCGGCTCCAGCTGACATGGACGAACTTCTTGAGAACCCAGAAGCTGATTAGTACATTGTAGAAGTTCCAATTACTCTGCAAAGAAGTCCCCGATCTTCGAACCTCGTCCCCCCCCCTCGAGGCGCGCGAGAGCTTCTGATCGAGGGTGGGGGAAGAGTAGCAGATGGGAGGGGAGGAGGAGGAAGAAGAGGAGGAGGAGGAAAGGGTGGAGGGGGAGGAGGAGGAGGAGGAGGAGGAGGAGGAGGAGGAGGAGGAGGAGGAGGACGAACTTTCTGAGAGCCTGGAGGCTGAACAGTTCATTACAGACGGTGCTGCCAAAGTCCTGGCCGAGTGGCTCTCCGCTCGTCTGCTGTTTGGGGTCCCCATGGCGTTTTCCCAGGCAGGCTGGGCCGCGGCCCTTCGTGTCGAAGCACCAACCTGTTTGGCAAGGCACCCGTCTCTGTTGCCCCACATGTTTGGAAGGATAGGGGAACAAAACGTGACACAAGCATAAAAACTCGGAGGTCCGCGCGGATTTCTCGGATCGGCGCTGGGGCCCCCTGGCGGCGCCTCCGGCGCCGCCCCTGGCGCGCTCCGCGCCAGGGAGGGGGGTCCAGCGCCGATCCGAGAAATCCGCGCGGACCTCAGAGTTTTTATGCTTATGGAGTCAGCCCCAGTTCCAAGATGGGCTGCGCTGAAATGTCTCCGCTCTTTCGAGGTGTAAGTGTCAGCCCCATCCTTGCACCACAACCTTGAAATCGGCTGGGTCGAAGGAGGCAGGCTGCCAAATGTGTACAGCGGGGGGCCCATTCCAAGAAACACCCTGCTTGCTTCCAGGGTTCCCTGAGTTTCTTGGGGTTCGATGGTGTTTCTGTGGAAGGCGTGATTTTCCCACGCCAGAAATCATTGGACATCCTGGGGTCTCAGGGTTGGGTTTCTTGTAAAGGCCTGACGGCCAGTGCCGCCGACCCTGAAAAACATCGACGACGACCAGGAGGGGGAGGAGGAGAATGAGGAGAATGAGGAGGAGGAGGAGGAGGAGGAGGAGGAGGCGGAGAGAAGGAGGGGGAGGAGGAGGAGGAGGAGGAGGAGGAGGAGGAGGAGGAGAAAAAAAGGAGGAGAAACAGGAGGAGGAAAAGGATTCCTCCCCCCCGGGGGAGGAGGACCGGAGGAGGACCGGCGTGGGAGAGGGGATGGGATGGGGAGGAGGACCCCCATGGACGGATGCGTATCTGACTCCCTTCCCCCCCCTGGGACTCCTCCCCACCTGGGGAGGAGGAGCCGAGGAGGACCGGCGCGCCGGCGGAGGACGGGCGTGGGAGAGGAGGTCCCCCAGAGGCGTTGCGAATCTGACCCCCCCCTCCCCCGTGCCCCGCCCCTCCCCGCCGGGGAAGGGACAATTGGAAGGGGCTTCCATCTGACGTAATGAGGGCGTGGGTGGGATTCCCTTGAGCTTCGAACCCGTTCCCCGAACGAGGAAGGGTGTTTTCTCTCTCTCTCTCTCTCTCTCTCTCCATTTCTTTCTTTTTTCTCTCTCTTTCTCTCTCTCCCCCGACGGGAGAGGAGGATGGGAAGGAGGGGGCGAAAGAAGGCTCCCCGTCTACCTGGCCGGGCAGACACCCCACACACGCCGACAGGGTCGGCGGATTTGTGAAGGTTTCTTGTGGCGGGGCTCCTGCTATACTGTACCGTTTGTGGTAGAACTGGTACGGACAGGGGCACAAAGATGTCTTCGAACTGTTCTGCCCCCCGCTTTCCCAAATCAGAGTTGCGAAAGCCCAGGAGGCGAAATGTCCCTGGCATCCAGCTCAAGTTTGGGAAGGCGGCCCCCCTACACTTCGAAAAAGCGAGGTGGGCGACTGCCGCGCCAGGTATGCGAATCCCGTCGGCAAGGCTCGTGTGCTTGCATGACCTGCCTTGTAGAGCTCCACTTCCTTTGCAACGAAGCGCCCGATCTTCGAACCTCGTCCCCCCCCTCGAGTCGCGCGACGGCTTCTGATCGACGGTGCGGGAGGCGTAGCAGATGGGAGGGGAGGAGGAGGGAGAGGAGGAGGAGGAGGAGGAGGAGGAGGAGGAGGAGGAGGAAAGGGCGGAGGGGAGGCGGAGGCGGAGGCGGAGGCGGAGGCGGAGGCGGAGGAGGAGGAGGAGAGGAGGAGGAGGAGGAGGAGGAGGAGGAGGAGGAGTTGGAGGAGGAGAAGGAGGAGGAGGAGGAGGAGCAGGAGGAGGAGGAGGAGGATGGGGAGGGGGAGGGGGAGGAGGAGGAGGAGGACGAGGAGGAGGAGGGAGGAGGAGGAACAGGAGGAAAAGGAGAAGGAGGAGGGAAAGGAGGATGATAACCAGGACGCGAGAGGTTGAGGAGAAGAAGCAAAGAGCAGGAGGGAGGAACATTGAGGTTTCCGCGAGGGTTCATTTAAGCCCCCTAGGCCCTACAAGCGGCTTCCACGACGCCTTCAAAAGGCCGTCGAGAGCCCCCACGGGACATCCAAGATGCCGGATCAGGGGCACGGGGGGAGTTGGGGAGGAGGGGACGAGTGATGAGGAGGACACCCGGAGCAGGGGAGGAGTGGGCAGCGGGAACCGGGGAAGAGGAGTAGGAGGAAGAGGAGGAGGAGGAGGAGGAGGAGGAGGAGGTGCAAGCGGAAGAGGAGGATGAGGTGGAAGAGGAAGAGGAAGAGGAGGAGGAGGAGGAGGAAAATGACCACAGAGGAGCAAAGAGGGAGCAGGGAAAAGAGAGAAGGATAACCAAGGAGGGAAGAGAGAAGGAAAGGGAGGAACAGTAGCAGGAGGAGGTGGATCACAGCAACGGCGAGGACTGATAGGGACGAGGACAGCAGAGGGCCGAGGCGGACGGAAGTTCCGCAAACCCACATGCGGGGATATTCGCAGCGCCGCCGATGACGCGAGCGAGAACGAGAGCCATGGCCCAGTTGTGACCAGAACCACGCGCGCTTAGCGAGCGTGGTGCTAGTGTGTGTGTGTGTATGTATAGAGAGGTATACACTCAGAGATATAGACATTTGCCTGGCCGGTTCTGGTTCGTCTTGCCCGTGTCTGTGGTGGTATGTGTGGTCGCGCTTTTTGAGCACCAGTGAGAGTACATTAGCAGTTGGGCTGATATAGCATGTCACACACAAGCATGCCCTGAAGCAGACGTAAACCCCAGGTTATCCCGACGTCTGAGATTATTTCCGTTCCCCGTCGCCCCAGCTTTGCTTCACTTCGAAATTTTGGCCAGAGCGCATCTTGGGAGCGGTTCGGGGCAGCAGCGATATCTGTATGATTGTGTTCCTTCAGCCCGGCCTTCCGAAATCGAATCCGAGTAGATGGGATCCGAGGATCGCGCCGCATCGCCGATCATCAGCGATACGGCTCGATCTGGAGCCCGATTTTCTCCTTGCCGACGTCGCCGATGCATCGGCGATGCGGCGCGATCGAGCGATGTCATCGCATCATCTCACACAGGGGAGGCCTCTATACGAGTGTGTCCCGGGTGTCCGCGGATCGGTCGGTCTGGCTGCATCACAGTTGGTTGCATTATGGTGCCTCTCTTGCCCAGGGTAGGGGGGTCTGGAAATCAGCGCGGACCGCCGACGGTTTGCGTGCACAGCGGGGGCCCATGCCAAGAAACACCCTGCTTGCCTCCAGGGTTCCCTGAGTTTCTTGGGTTTCGATGGTTTTTCTGTGGAAGGCGTGACTTTCCCACACCGAAAATCATTAGACGTCCTGGGGTCTCCGGGTTGGGTTTCTGGTGGAAGGTTTCTTTAGGGGAACGAAGAATGGAATAAACGTAAAAATCTCGGAGGTCCGCGCGGATTTCTCGGATCCGCGCTGGACCCCTCCCTGGCGCGCGGAGCGCGCCAGGGGCGGCGCCGGAGGCGCCGCCAGGGGGGCCCAGTGCCGGTCCCAGAAATCCGCGCGTACCTCCGATTTGTTGTGTTTATGTCATTGTTTGTTCCCCTATTCTGTGGTCGAGCCCCTACTGTATGTGTGGGCATGTTTTCCACCACCACCACAATAAGTTGGAAGCGGTCCTCCTCCTCCTCCTCCTCCTCCTTTTCCTCCTCGTCCTCCTCCTCCTCCGTCCCCCCTCCAACTTCTGGTGGTGGTGGTGGAAATCAGGGCCATCAACTGTGTGTGTGCGTGGTGTGGTGTTCTTCCTCAGGTGGTCTTCGTGTCCTCCGACAGGGACGAGGCCTCCTTCAAGGAGTACTTCGCCGAGCAGCCCTGGTTGGCGCTGCCCTTCGCGGAGCGCGGCGCCAAGGAGAAGCTGTCCAAGAGGTTCAAGGTTTCTGGACGAGGAGGAGGAGGAGGAGGAGGAGGAGGGAGGAGGGAGGAGGGAGGAGGGTGGAGGAGGAGGAGGAGGAGGAGGAGGAGAGGAGGAGGAGGCGGAGGAGGGAGGAGGATTGGGAGGAGGAGGAGGAGGAGGAGGAGGGGGAGGATGGGAGGGGAGGAGGAGGAGGAGGAGGAGGAGGAGAGGAGGAGGAGGAGGGGGAGGAGGAGGAGGAGGAGGAGGAGGAGGAGGAGGAGGAGGAGGAGGAGGAGGCGGAGGCGGCAGGGCAGGGCCATGCAGGGCGGCCACAGCGATCTGGCCGCCGAGCGGCCTGGCCGCCCTCCACGAGGAAGCATGCTGCCAAACAATTCCCACATGTTTAGAACATGTTTTCAACATGTCTCAAACATGTAAAACAAGCATGCCTTGAGCATGTTTAGAGTGATCACAAGCATGCCTTGAACATGCCTCCCGCATGTTTCCTAGATTTTGAACACAGTTTGGATGCAGTGATCGGATTGTTAGGTTGTCCATTGTCATGGCATCCAGAATTCAAGGTGAGAGGCATCCCCTCGCTGGTGATCCTGGACTCCGACGGGAAGGTCACCACGACGGAAGGCCGAGCTGCCGTCAGCGACGACCCGACCGGCGCGGAGCTTCCGTGGAGGCCGAGGCCGGTGAAGGAGCTCCTGGCCGAGGCGAAGCTCGTCGGGCCCTCGGGCGAGCTGACGATGCAGCAGGCGATGCAGGAGAAGAAGGCGCTCGCGCTCTACTTCAGCGCGCACTGGTGCCCGCCCTGCCGCGGCTTCACGCCCCAGCTCGCCGAATGGTACAAGAAGGACCTGCAGGCCAAGGGCCTCGAGGTGGTCTTCGTGTCCTCCGACAGGGACGAGGCCTCCTTCCAGGAGTACTTCGCCGAGCAGCCCTGGCTGGCGCTGAGCTACGCCGACAGGGATATGCAGCAGAAGTTAAACAAGGCCCTGAAGGTTGAGGGCATCCCGACCCTCGCCATCCTGGACGCGGAGTTGAACGTGATCACGACCGATGGTCGCGGCGCCGTCGCAGCCGACCCCACGGGGGCCGCGATGCCCTGGCACCCGAAGATCGTGAAGCAGCTCGCGGACGGCCCTGGAGACATCAACGAGGTGCCAACGTTGCTGATCTTCTGCGAGTCCAGCGACACCGCTGGGGTGGACGCCCTGACGCAGGCGACGCTCCTCGACCTCCCCCGCCTCGACCTCATCCTATTCCTTCTCCTTCTCCTCCCCGTGTTCCTTCCCCTCTTCCCAAAACCCTCCCGGCTCACCTCTCCCCCCCTTCTCCCCGCTGCCTGTCCCTCGAAGCTACCCTGGCTTCAGACTGCGACCTCAGTGGTTCAGAGGGTTGTGCTGAAGACATAGAGCACACCTCTACACCTCCGATCCCTCACACCCCAAGCCCGACCCAACCCCACTCCCCCCCCCTCCTTTCTTCCCGAGGCCCTCGAGCCCCTGGCGGCGAAGTACATCGAGCAGGCGAAGGCAGCCGAACAGGACCCGGACTTTTGCTTCATGCTGGCGACAAATGGGGCGGAGCTCGCCCCGAGAATCCGCGGCATGGTGGGCCTTCCGGAGACACCCGACGCCAAGGCGGCTCCGCGTATGGTCCTCATCCCGGGCAGTGCCCCGAAGGGGCGTTACCACCTGTAGGGGGGACGGCCACCCTTTCTCTGAAATCGAGGGTCGAGGAGGAGGAGGAGGAGGAGCAGGAGGAGGAGGAGGAGGAGGAGGAGGAGGAGGAGGAGGAGGAGGAGGGGTAGGAGGAGTGAGAGGGGTGGCTGCATCCGGATCGACGCTACAACGCACAGCGCACGGCGTATTGGAGGCTGGAGGAGTGAACCGGAGGAGGCCAGGGAACAGGAGGCGCAGTGAGGACCGCTGATCGAGGAGGTTCTGGACGTTTCTGGGCGTCTCTCGGTCCCGGGCCCACTGCTGCCTCGAGGAGTGGTGGCGGCCCACCCCACATAGTGGCGCGGCCCCTCCCCGGCACTGCCCGGCCGTCGACATCCCCGACGATGGCGGCTACTACCTCGCGGCGGAGGGCTCGGAGGTGACCGTCGCCTCCGTGGAGCGCTTCCTCGCCGACTACAAGGATCGGGGGCGGCCAAGAGGGGGGTGATGCCTGGGGGGGGGGATATCATGGCGTGGGCCATGATATTGTAATGGCCTCCGGCCAGTGCCGCCGATCCGGGGCGCTCCCGATGCGTGTGGGAACGGACGATGACGACGACGACGACGACCGACGACGGGGTCCACGACGGACGATGATGACGACGACGTCCTTCCTCCCCCCGCTGCCCTCCCCGGTTTCATGGACCCTCCCCCCCCCCCGCTTGAGCTCGACCAAGAGGGGGGTGATGCCTGGGGGGGGGGATATCATGGCGTGGGCCATGATATTTCCTCAGATTCCATAGCGCCTCTTCTTATTTCATCACGCCCCTGGCCCCGCCCCTGGGCCGCGCACGTGCCGCCGACCATGATCTGCGCCCCCCCCACTTGGACGCCCCCCTCTTGGCCGACCCCGGCAGGGGGGGGCGCTGGAGCGGAAGCAGCTGCAGTGAGCGGCGCCGGCGCCGCGCCCCGGCCTTTATACACGCCGAGAGCGCGGCGCCCCGGTGTGTACAGTGCTGGGCGCGCCGCGCGTGCCGGACAGGTGAGACTAAGGGCTCATCTCGGGGGTGGGCAGAACCCCCAACAGTGACACGTCGATTAGTGAATTGTCCGTTTTCGGTTTTCGAGATGGCGCCGTGGCCGTTATTTTCCAGGCTTGCGCCCGCCAGGTCTGGGCCTCAGGTCGTTTTCACTAAACCACGTTTTACTAAAGGGAGGTCTGTCCATCCCCGATCATCGTTCCGTGACAATCCCTTCCCTCGAAAAGGAACAACGGCACAGACATCGAGGCACAGCCATACCTTTTGGACCGGAGCTGGGTTCCCGTGGCGGAACCTCTTTCCCTCCAGGGGTGAGGGATTCACATGCGTGTGCATAGTGTTGATTGCTCGGTTTCTTGTTATTATTTGTCTTCTTCTTATTATTCTTCTTAGTAGTAGTAGTAGTAGTAGTAGTAGTAGTAGTAGTAGTAGTAGGATTTGTATTATGATCATTATTATTACAACTTTTATTATTCGTGTTTTTAATGGCTCTGATTGTTAATATCTATTTATTGGTTATCAGTATTAATAGTATCATCATTATTATTAGTATTATTTAGCTAATCCCGCAAACCTGGCATTCCGATTCCGTGACAGATGGTTGCGGTGACGCCGCGGCAGTTGGGCCAATATTCTAGACTAGCAGTGCGATAGCATTCTAGTGTCGCTTGCTAGGATCGTTTCCGGCATCTAGTTTCTTGTCCTGAATGCCATCGATGAAGATTATGTGTTGTTGCTAATGCTAACGCTGACGTTGGTGGTTCATCCGCATTGTTATGCCATGGAAACTCTCTTACCCGACCTGCTACTCGGATCTGCTCCTGCTCCTGTTCCTCCTTGCCCTTCTCATCCTCCGTTAAGAGACCGGTTCTTCATTGCTTTGGGCATGATGGGCGTCATGGCCCCCGCTCCCCCCCCCTATGACGTAACGCTCTCCCCCCCTTGCGGCCGTGCGCATTGGGATCCGCGTAGGTGTCCGCGTAGGAATCCGCATAGGCGTCTGGTCCGCAGTCGTCGTCGTCGTCGTCGTTGTCGTCGTCGTCGTCTTCGTCGTCGTCGTCGTCGCCCGTGGCTTGTCGCTCGTCGCTCATAGTCGTCGTGCGCGCGGACGCGGCTGAAGCATGTTTTTAGTTCCGGGCCGATGACGGCAATTATCAAGGGGGGGGTGGAAGGGGACGATGACGTCACGTTTCGCGCCGGCGGCGTATGGGAATGCCTAGGAATGACGGAGGACGGGTAGCGCCAGCATGTAGGTGGCGATTTGCACCACAGCGCCTGTGTACACAGTGCAAGCGTGCACCACAGCGCCTGTGTACACCACACCACCTATGTACACCACAGCAGCCGCGTGCGCAACACAGCGCCAGTGTACACCACAATGCCTGCGTGCATTGCAGTGCTTGCGTGCACCGCGGCGCTTGTGTGCACCATAGCAACCGTGTGCAACACAGCACCACTGTTGCATATAGAATGTCACAACAAATCCTTATGACAAAATGGAGCGCTTGTGGGTTCCACAAGAACCAATAGAAGCAAGTTCTTGTGGAAAACGGAGCGCCGCTGGAATCTACGAGTCCTCCCGAGTCCGCCCGCATCACTCTAACTCATCCCAGCTGCGTCTAGGAGTCTCCAGGTGAATTGGCCGTCCGAGAACTAAGTGGACCGATTCGACCATTATGCGGTGCGCGCTGAGACGCGCACGTGCGCTGTAGCGCCAACCCGCACGACAGGGGGTAAAGAGGAGGGGGAGGAGGAGGAATAGGAGAGGGAGGAGGAGGAGGAAGAAAAGGAAAAGGATGATGATGAGGAGGAAGGAGGAGGAGGTGGCAGAGGTGGAGGAGGAGGGAGGAGGGAAAAACGTCGCATTCGATTATCAGCACTTTCCTGGAATGGCGTCTAGTTTTCCGCAGCAAATCCTCACGTACACGCTCGTTCCACCTGTCCTATGCACGCAGGCGTTGTCATTGTGGTTACACCGGCGTTGCACGCGGATGTTGTGGTGTAGACACGCGCTGTGGCGTGCACAGGCGCTGCGGTGCACGCAAGCACTGTGGTGTACACAGGCGTTTTGTTGCACATGGTAGCTGCGGTGTACACATGTACACCGGCGCTGTAGTGTACGCAAGCATTGTGGTGTACACAGGCGCTGCGTTGCACCGGTTGTTGCAGTGTGCGCAGGCGCTGTGGTATACACGCGCGCGCTGTGTTGCACGCGAGCGTTGTGGCGTACACAAGCACAGTGGGGCATATCGCCACCTACATGCTGGTCGCGTCGTCGTCGTCGTCGTCGTCGTCGTCTCCCGTCGCTCGTCGCGTCGCGCGCGCGGGCGCGGCTGCGGTGCTGGAGTCGCAAGGCGGGGGGGGCGTTGCGTCATACCCCCCCGTCGCCCCCCCCCCCCCCCCCCTCATGGATGCCTGTCATCGCCGAACAAAAAGAAACGCCCTCTAAGTATCCTGGTCTTCCTCTTCCGCCTCTACCTCCTGACGCTCTTCCTTTAAATAGGCCCTCGCGTGAATATAGAGGGTCTTTCCCGAGCCAGCTTGGCGTCACTGTTTTAGTGGCAATGCGATTAGATTCGCAATGCGAGCTGATGGGAATGGCGTGAGAGGCTTTTCGAAGTGTGCGCTTAGTGACAGGGAAAATAGAGTCCTTCAGAAGAGGGCATGGAACTGAAGGGAGAAGTGCGGGGACTATGACCAAGATGTCGCGGGATTTGGTCGATGCCGATCTTAGTCATGGTCCACGTCGGCCGTCGCCGATTCGCGAGGATGATCAACGAATTGACGCCGACCAGGATCGACCGTGACCAAGATTGACGCGACGTTTCCACGTTCAGTCTTGGTCGTGGTCCCCGCGTTCTTCTCCTCCATGGGCGGTAGAGCATACAGCTGCTCCTCCCGTCAGCACCCCGCCCACACGGGTCCTGTGCGCGGGATCGGGCTATGGTGAGCACGGTACCCCTCCAAGTATTCAAATTCTGCAGAGGGGAGGAGGGAGGGAGAGAAGGGGGGTCGAGGTGAGGGGAGGGGAGAGAAGGGAGGGGGCAGGAGCGAGAGACGTCGAGCAACAATTGTTTGCACAACCGTGAGCTTTCGGAGGTCCGCGCGGGTGTCTTGCATCTGCGCTGGACTGCACTGGACTCCCCTGGCGGCGCCTCTGGCGCCGCGTCTTACACGCTCTGTTCACCAGGGAGGGTGGGGGGATCCAGCGCCGATTGGAGGAATCCGCGCGTCTTCCGAAAGCTTGTGTTCATGCCGGACCCCATGCTCAGGCGATCGCAAACATGGGTCAAGGGCGCGTGGATTAGCGACGGGCCATTTCCATGGGAAATCGCAGATTTCCGCCGCCGAACGAGGCGGCACCGGCCGCATTTTGGGGAGGGCACCTCCCCCGATCCATGGATTTGGCGACCGCGCGCCAAGTCCATGGGTCGCTAATCCATGTTTGCGCGCCCCCGGCATGCACGACAACTCCGAGATCCGCGCGGACTGATGGGGTCGACGCTGGAAGCCGCACCCTGGCCCGGGAGGCGCTCCAGGTGCAGCGCTGGAGGCGGCGTCAGAAGATGTTCGGCATCGCGCCGACTTGTCAGCCACGCGCAGAGGGGGGTGGGGGGAGGGGGGAGCGCTTCTTCAAAGGAGGCTGCTTCTTAGAAGGCGCCAGCCCTGCATCTATAGAGAAGGCCCGCGCCTTCTAAGAAGCAGGGGTGCTTCTAAGAAGCCCTCCCCCCTCTCCCCACGCCCCTCTGCGCGTGGCTGAACTTGGAAAATCCGCGCGGACCTCCGAAAGTTAAGGTTCACGCATGTCGTCAGTCCAGGGCACCCTCGCACCATTGAACTTTTCTGCAGCTGTTCTGTTGCGTGTCCTGGTGCAGTTGAGCAACTTTTCTTCCCCTCGACAAGGTGGGGCTCGTATTGCAAGAAAAGATCCCGACCCGCCTCGCACTTCGCACACCCTGCCTTTTTTTGCCAGTTGAAAGCGGGCGCCTAAACCCAAAAACCCTGATGATGGAGCAATGCCTTGTTGTGACTGCGCCCCGCGGCCCCACGGCCAAAAGTGTGCCAGTGCTCCCTGTCGGGGCGGCGGCAAAGAGCGAGGTGATGACTAGGGGGGTGTGGATATCATGGCGGGGGCCATGATATTTCCACAGACTTCATGGCTCCTCTCCATGCTTCATCACGTTCCCGGCCCCCCCCCCCTGGGCCGCGCACATGCCGCGGGCCATGATTTGCGCCCCCCCCTCATTGACGCTCTCCTCTTGGCTGCCCACGATGTAAGGCCCGCGCCCTCCAAGAAGCAGGAGTGCTTCTAAGAAGCCTTCCCCCCCCTACCTCCAGGTGCGCGCCGCCCAGGTGTTTCGCCCTGAGCGGTCTTTGGAGGATCCCGAGGCCCGGCGAGGGCCCCCAGAGGCCGAGCATGGCGGGAAGCCCTCCGCCGTTTCTCCATATGTTATCACGCTTCGGGGAAGTCGGAGCCCCTGGGAGGCCCGGCGCCCGTGCTCGTGCGAGGCTCGCTCGAGGTCAAGCCACTCTGCTGCCAGCCTCTTCTGCAGGAGAAGGGGCAGGAGGAAAAGGAGGAGGAGGAGGAGGACGAGGGAGGAGGAGGTGGGGAGGAGGAGGAGGCGGCGGAGGAGGAGGACGAGGATGAGGAGGAGGAGGAGGAGGACGATGAGAAGGAGAAGAAGGAGGAGGAGGAGGAGGAGGAGGAGAAGGAGGATGAGGAGGAGGGGAGAGGGCCCGCCCCTCCCCGACTGCATGTCCTCCCCCCCTACCCAGAGATCCGACGCGCCAGCAGAGATTGGAGCGGGCGGTTCTTAGCTGATCTCGGCCGCCGGGGGCCCTCGCCGGGCCTCGGGAGCGTCAACAAAACGATTCAGGACGATTCAAGCGGGTGGTTTTGGGCTGATCTCGGCCTCAGGGGGCCCTCGCCGGGCCTCGGGAGCGTCAAGATACGATGCAGGAAAAATAACGGCCCCAGGGGAAAGGGTCCAGACCGCCGGGGCCCACGCATCGAGAAAGTTGGAGCAGCCGGTTGTCTGGGCCCCGGGGAAATTTAGATCCGGTTGATTCGGTGTTCTGATGCTGACTCTGGCCGGCCTGGTGCGATTCGGTTCTGGAGTTCGAGCAATCCGACGCGGCCCGATGTTCCCGCGGCGTTGTTGTGCATCTTGGCGCAGCCGATTCGGTTTGATCTCGACCCCGTGCCGATGCTGCCCGATCCGGCGCGCATCACGATCTGGTCCGACTTCCCGATTCGACGTCGACTGAACCTGGGTCTGGATGTGGTTCGATTGCTCTTCAATCCGTGGCCCCAGGGTTGCGGCCCAATCCTGTGGGGGGCAGCCTTGCGCCCTGCATCCGCTTCTGCTAGTCCCGGAGGCCGACAAGGGCCGCAGGAGGCCGACATGAGCAGATCAGTGGGCGAATCATGATGTAACATTCTTTTCGTCGCAGCTGGTGGCGCTTGCAACAGGGCGGCTAGGAAGTCTGTACCCCAACGGAGGCAGGTGGGAATATAAACTCTCCGGCCGCCCTGGGACAGACTCCCCCGACCGCGGCCACGGCTTTCATGTGTATATACGTATATGAATATGTATGTGCATACGTACATGTACCGCATATGTGTATGCATATGTATATGTATATGTATGTGTATGTATATGTGCATATATGTTGTAAATGTATATGCGTAGGCAAATGTAGATGTATACATCTATGTATATGTATATGGGCACGCATGTGTATATGTATATGTGTATATCTACGTATATGTTTATGAATATGCATGTGTATATACATATACACATAAGTGCACATGCTCCTATGTATATGTAGTCATGTAGGTAGGTAGGTTGGTAGGTAGGTTGGTAGGTGGGTAGGTAGGCAGGTGGGTGGGTAGGTCGGCAGTTGGGCAGGCAGGTGGGCGGCCAGGCATGCGTACGCACGGGTGTGTGCATCTGCATCGAGACGCGGCGCCGCCCGCCAGGCGCCGCCCGCCGCGAGGCCGGGGGCGGAGGCGCCCCCGGCGAGGTCCTCGGCGTCGGTGGCGGAGACCACGGAGGGCTCGGTGTCCTCGCAGGCGCGCGGCGGCCCTCGGCGGGCCGGGCCGCCGCGCCGTCGTCGTCGTCGTCGTCGTCGTCGTCGTCGTCGTCGGCGTCGGCGTCGGCGTCGGCGTCGGCGTCGTCTGCGTCGTCGGCATCGTCGGCGTCGTCGGCGTCGTCGGCGTCGGCGTCGGCGTCGGTGTCGGCGGCGGCTTCGTCGTCGTCGTCGTCGTCGTCTCCTCCTCGGGGCGCATCCGATGCGGGGGGGGCCAGGGAGGCGTGCGCGCACGCCGACCCCCAGAGATCCGATGTCGCGTTTTTGTTCACTGTGTTTTTGTTCACTACGGGGTCCCCGGAAGTTTCCACCCATTCCCCAGGACCGGCTTTTCATCTTGAGCCGTTTTTGGTCGGTCCCGAGGCCCGGCGAGGGCCCCTAGATGCCGACAATGACAAAACAAAAAAAAATCCGTCCTGATTTTTTCAATACGTTGGATCTCTTCCGGGACTCTTAGGTGGGGTCCGAGTAGATGGGGTCGGTGGATCGCGCCGTATCGCCGATGCATCGCCGATAGACTTGATGGGGAGGCCGTTTTTCTCTACGCCGACGTCGCCCATGCATCGCCGACGCCGCCGTCGCATCGCCGATGCATCGACGATGCAGCGACGATGCGGCGCGATCCTCCGACCCCATCTGCTCAGACCCCATCCAGGAGGCCCCTAATCTCCTGGGCCTCGGGCATGCACGGCGGGGGCCGCCGGGATCGGCGAGAAGGCCTGCCGGCGCCCTCGGCTGCTCCTCGCCTGAGTAACCTCTGGCGCGGGCCCACGCCGACGATGAGGACGACGACAAGAACGACGACGGCGGCGACGACGACAAGAACGACGACGACGACGACGACAAGAACGACGACCACGACGACGACGACCACAACGACCACCACGAAGACGACCACGACGACGACGACGACGACGGCGACGACGACGACGACGACGACAAGAACGACGACGACGACGACGACGACGACGACGACGACGACAAGAACGACGACCACGACGACGACGACCACAACGACGACCACCACGAAGACGACCACGACGACGACGACGACGACGACGACGACGACGACGACGACGACGACGACGACGATCGCGCGGCTCTCGCCAGCGTTGGCTGTCGCGCTCGGGCTGCTCGGCTCTGGCCCCCCCCCCCCCCCGAAGGCCACCCCGAAGGCCAGGCACCGGGCAGGCACGGCGCCTGGCCAGGGCCACACCTGCAGCCGCGCTTGCCCCTCTGGAGGGGGCATACTCCGAAATAGTTAAATTCCGAAATAGCATTGCGGCAAGAGAACGATGTTCGAGCATTGTTGTCAGGGGCATATAAAACGCCCCTACCCTGGTTTGCGAGGCGCTGTGCGCTGAAACTCATGTGGGCTCAGGAGGAGGCAGACTAGGAGGACGAGGAGGAGGAGGACGAGGAAGACGAGGAGGACGAGCAGGACGAGGAGGACGAGCAGGACGAGGAGGACGAGGAGGACGAGGAGGACGAGGAGAACGAGGAGGACGAGCAGGACGAGGAGGACGAGGAGGACGAGGATGGCAAGGAGGACGAGGATGGCAAGGAGGACGAGGAGGACGAGGAGGACGAGGAGGACGAGGAGGACGAGGAGGAGGAGGAGGAGGAAGAGGAGGAGGAGGAGGAGGAGGAGGAGGGGGGAGGGGGAGGGGGAGGGAGGGAGGGAGGGTCTCGTGAGTGGCAAGTGGCGCGCAGCTGGACCTGCTCGCCCTGGACCCTTGCCGAGGTCGGGTGCTGGAGGGCGGAGGGCGAGGGCTCGGCACTGGCCGCAGGCCCGCGACCGCAGCCTCTCGAGCAAGGCGGCGGACGAGACCGACCCCCGGGAGGAGGCGCCCGCCGCTGGGCTCGTTTCGATATCTCCGATTCGAACCGGCTCGTTTTCTCTTTTGGCGCTCCTCGCGGATGAGGAGCAGCCATGAGGACAACCAAACATCATCATAGTAGTACTACTAGTCATGTTCATAACTCCATAGCTATAATAAGCTGATAAGAGCTATACTGATACGAGTAGAAGAATAATGATACGAAGTCAGAGCCCGAATCATCAGGGGTAACTCGGGTCAGGGCTAACTCGGGTTCGTTTTTCGGGAGTCCGAACCCGAGTTACCCCGGACCCGAGTTACCCCGGATAACTCGGGCGCCCAACGAAGAGGAAGAAAAGTACAGCGTCTCGTGGCCTCAATAGGGGGCTCCAGCGAGGGGCTCCGCCCGCGTGCGTCCGCCACCCAGCACAGTTAAAGTCTGGCATGTCCCTCTTCAGGAGGAACATATTGCAGGATCGTAAACAAACATCAGGGGACGATGCGTTGAGCATTTTTTGCTATGTTAGGGCATTTTCCAGCATTTTCAATTTTTCGCCCAAAATGCGCCTGTAGGGGGGGGGCATGCCCGACCCGCTTCGTGGTACCATGGGGACCTCCACCGAAGGCCCCAGCGGCACCGCCCGCATGCGTCCCCGACACCCATCACGGCACGTCCCTCACGCGCTTCGTGGCATAGGGAGCTCCACCGAGAGCGACACCCACAACGCGCTACCCACAGCTGAAGATTGAAGATGGTTGGGTCCTTCGCCAGGATAATTTGTTCGGTGGCCCTCGGGCACTCGGGCAGGGAGACGGCCTCCGGGAGGCCGACTCTGCCAGACATCCGCCCGTTGCGTGTTTTCATGGTTCCGCGACGCCCGGACTCGAGGGCCCCCCGCCCCCTCACGCCGCTCCGCGAACCGCGCCCCTCGGACCTCCAGCCTCCGCCCTCGATGCTCGACCCTCGATGGCCGAGCCTCCGTGCCCGAGCCTCGAACCTCCACTACCTCCATCCCCGACGCTCGAGCCTCGATGCTCGGGAGACCCGATCCTCGAGCCTCGAAGCTCCCTCCTCGAACTACTCCTCTTTACGTCGAGCGTCTCCCTCTACAGGAGGAGTATGCAAACATAGTAAACAACAATCGGGGGACGATTTTTTTCGATTATGCTTCCACTACTTGTGGGCATCGTTTGACTCGTTCATATTTTCGTCCAACATCCGCCTCCCGCCCGCGCGCGCCGCCAGCGAGTGCCGGGATCTGCCAGCGGGGGCCGGGTCGCGGCGCGGGCCGAGACGCTTCGGCTCGAGCGCCCGGGGTTGGTCAGGCGATCGCAAACACGGAATAAGGGGGCCTGGATTAGCGACGGGTCCCGTTTCCATTGGAAATCTCGGATGTCCGCCCCCGAACGAGGCGGCACCGGCCGCATTTTGGGTATGGCACCTCTAGTTCATTTTTTCGTCCACCAAAATCCGCCCGACCTAGATTACACGCCGGTCGTTGAAAGTAGGTATTTGTGGATTCCCAGATCCCAATCTGCTTCCAGCGCCTTCCTGCTTCAAGGATCGACGTCGTTTGCCCTGTTTTGTGATTCTCTGGGAGGACCTGGACCCAATCTACTACATCCGCCCAAACTTGGGAGGACCTGGACCCAATCTGGGAGGACCTGGACCCAACCTCTCGTTCATTTTGCTCGTCCAAGATCCGCCCGACCTGAATTACTCCGAGCTCCCACTGCGCTCCTCCGGACCGCCCGAGTGGGGCTTGCTGGAGCAGGTGAGGCCTTGCGGGAGCGAGCCGCGTCGCCGGTGCGTCGGGGCCGCGCGGCCCAGCTCCGCGTGGGGCCGGATGTTTTCCCCACGCCGAGGTTGCCCACGGTCGGACACCGAGGCAGAAGATCGAGTCAAGCAGCGGCGAAGCGTCCTGTTCCGCCTCTAGCCCTACCAAGGACTGTTCTAAGAACCTGTTGTGTGCTTCGACGATTTTTTTTTAGACTATGTCTGGCGGAGTCTGTCTTGTTTTATCACACCGGGCTTCTGTTCTAAGAACGTCGTTTTTGTTCTTAGAACATATTTGGGTTCTAAGAACCTTTCGTGGTAGGACTACAGGTCAGAGCCCCGAATCATCAGGGGTAACTCGGGTCAGGGATAACTCGGGTTCCTTTTTCGGGGATCCAAACCCGAGTTACCCCGGACCCGAGTTACCCCGGATAATTCGGGCGTCCAGAGCCCCGAATCATCAGGGGTAACTCGGGTCAGGGATAATTCGGGTTCCTTTTTCGGGAATCCAAACCCGAGTTACCCCGGACCCGACTTACCCCGGATAACTCGGGCGCTCAAACAGGAATGCCGGGACGGCCGGCCCCTGCTCCATCGAGGTTGCCTACGGGCGGGCCGAGGTCGGCTCGGGGTTGCCTATAGGTCGGGGCGAGGCATGAGATCGAGGTCGGTTCGGGGAGGGTGTTGGACGTTGTCGGGCGCCTTCTTTCAGAGCCCCGAATCATCAGGGGTAACTCGGGTCAGGGCTAACTCGGGATCGTTTTCCAGGATTCCGAACCCGAGTTATCCCGGACCCGAGTTACCCCGGATAACTCGGGCGTCCAGAGCCCCGAATCATCAGGGGTAACTCGGGTCAGGGCTATCCTTCGGGTTTCCTTTTTCGGGGAATCCAAACCCGAGTTACCCCGGACCGACTACCCGGATAATTCGGGCGTCCCAGAGCCCCGGATCATCTAGGGGTAACTCGGGTCTAGGGCTAACTCGGTTCCTTTTTCGGGATCCAAACCCGAGTTACCCCGACCCGAGTTACCCCGGAGAACTCGGGCGCCAAGGTGCGGTTCGGGGAGGGGCGTTCCAGAGGTCTTCGTGCTTGTGTTTTTGTTTTGTGTTTGTTCTTGTTTTTTTTTTTTTATTCTTTTTGTGTTTTTTTTCTTTTGATTTTTTGTTCGTTTTTTGTTTTTTTTTTTTCTTTTTTTTTTTCTTTTTTGTATATTCGTCTCTTTTTTTTTTATGTTTTTTGTTTATTTGTTCTGTGTCGCGGGGCGTTTCGTGCATTCCTGGGGGAGGGAACCTCCAATGTCGGCGGGCGAAAAGGGGGGGATTGGGAAAGGGCGGGTTACGAAATCTGCTGCATGCAGCTGGTTTCGGCCTCACCGAGGGGCCCATTCCTCGATACATAGCCGCCTCCGGCGCCGGGAGGCGCCGGGGAAATCAGCTCTTTATCGGTGTTGTGTGTGATTTTTTTCTTTGTTTAGTGTTTTATTTTTTCATTTGGTATTATTTTGTTATTATTTTCCTTTATCTTCGTGTTCTTTTTTTTTTTTTTAATGTTTGTTTTTTGTTTGTTTATTTTTTTTTTATTTTTTTTTTTTTTAATCTTCCTTTTTTTATCTTAATTGTTTGTTGTGTTTTACGTGAGCTGATTCTCAAACCCCCCCTTTGCTGTCCCCCCCTTTCGCCCGACCCGAATCCTGGGGGAGGGCACCCTCCAATGTTCTCCAGTCTGGGCCGGGGGAGGGCCTCGTGACCTCGAAGGATGCTCTTCTGTTCTGGGTCCGACTCTATGCATCGCCGACGTCCCCCAATTGCAGCGCAGGTCCCAGCAATCCGCGCGGGGCGCCAGAAGTCCATGTTTATGCCGTTGTTTTCTGCTTCTAGAGCCTCGATCCCTGGACCTCCCTGGTCGCGCTGCTCCTCCCGCGGCGGTTTGCGCTTCGCCCACCCTTCAGGGGTAAGGTTAGGATGGGATAGGCTCAGGGGGGGATGCATCGACACCCGATCGTCCACTGATCGTCGATATGACCCCATGCCCCCCCGCCCAGGAAAATGCACACTCGCTATCGTGGGCCTGTCGCCGATCTGTCGGCGATGGATCTATCAATCATCGCGGATTGCAGGTCAACGCTTCTCCCTTGGGGCCAGTCCCCCCCTGTAGACCTGGAACTGCAAAGTGGGGTCGAAGTGCGAAGATAACCGCAAGGTTCTGGTATGCATGAAAATGATGGGTTAGTCGATGCAAAGACTCGATCGTATTTTGCTTATCGAGGCAAGCGATTGTCTCTCCGAATGAGCCCAGCACCCTAAAAATGATTGAACCCACACGGAAGGCATGTTACCGACCGTCTGAATAATTCAGCAATGTTGCAGCACATGTTGCTTGCCCTCCTGATGATATTGCTACGCTCGCTTACACATTCGCACTGAGTATCATGACATGTGCATCTACGGGCTTGGATCATTTAGACGTGCTGATCGCATGTCAACAGACTGAGTGACCAGGCGCACTGCGCTCTTCAGTAAAGCGCCTGCGTTGTCGATGTGTACTTCGTGCGCTGTGGCCTGGTCCGTCGGCTGATGCTGCTGCACAGCGTGGCGCGTGTCTGCCCTGATGTCACTGCCGTCCGACCGCTTGGTGAACTGATCACCGAGCAACTGGCGCGTAGGAACCCACAGCGGAGGTAGCTGACTACGCTGATCGTCGGCTACAAGGTCATTGCTGACCTCTTCTAAGTATTCCTTGACGCCCACTAGGTCTAGCAAAAGGGGCCGCTCTGACGGAAGCTTGGAATAGCCGTCCTTATGCACAGTATCGTACAAGTTAGCGCAATATGTGACTTGAGCGAGTGACAGCAAACTCGGCGGGACGTCCTCTGGGCGGGCGTCTGGTATCTCCAGCGATGCCAAGACACAGCGAGTGATCTGAGCACAGCCTAGAGCATCTACTGCTGACGTCGTCTCAGCTGCCAAGGTAGATCTGCAGACTCGCTAGATGGCGCCCGACCTCCAATCTACGATACCCGCTTGGGCTCCTTCTCCCGACAACAGCCCAGCTGGCGTCGTGGTAGGTGACCAAGCGGAGCGGGCCGCGTAGCGCTGGAAACTCCAAACCAACTTCCGCGCGCTTCCTCGCCAGCTCGATTCGTCTCGAGCAGGTCCTGGACGGTGGGCTTGTTCTGCGTGCGTTGCCCCATGGCTATTCCGACCGCCAGATTCGGTCGAGTTTGTGACACAAGCCACCCGAGTGCTCCAAGAGCGGAGCGGTTGACGGACAATTCGGCAATGGGTCGCCTCCGTCGTCAGCTCCGTCTTACGCTCCTTGGTCAGCGCGATCTTCTCGATGGTGTCCGCGTATTCGGTTTGTCGTAGATGTAGCATTCCTCCTTGGTCTGGCAACGCCCGCTTGCCACGGAAGGTGAAAGGCAGGCCTCGCCAGTCGCCCCACGGCAGGAGTTTGTAGAGCTTATCGTACACTCCGTACACTCCTGGGTATTTCGGCGAAATGCCCACCGCGCAGAGCTTCCCGTGCTGGTCGTGGCCGCAGTACAACGCTGGATCCGGCGAGTGCTGGCGTAGGCGAAACACGAAGTTGTCAGTAAGCGCTTCTTCCACCGACACCAAACTCCAGTTGAGCTCCGCCCACCACTGCGTCGGTGCGGTGGCCATTCCGAAGACTCTTGAGGATCTTGATCAACTGCTTCGGGTGTAGGCCTGGTAGGCCCTCGCGGGGCTGCGCCATGAACAGCTGCTGGTCCGGCTGCTCGTCGCCCTGCATGAACGCCGCCTCCACGTCCGCCGCGTAGATCTCCAGGTCGAACCTCTGTTGGAGAGAGAAGAAAGTCATGGTGGAGTTTCGGGTAACCGTGGGCGCATCCGTGCGCAAGTCGTCCGTGGCCAGCCGGGGGTCCACGTGACCTCCGACGCAGAGCCGTGCCTTGGTCTTGACCCGCAGCGGGTGCTTGGCGGCCCGCAGCGGCGCGTGCTTGTCCCGTTAGACGAACTGGCCGGGCAAGATTCAGCTGGCCTTGACCATGCTTCTGACCGCCTCGGATTCCTCTATAGAAGGCACCTGGCGGAACCTGTGCTTCTGCCACTCGCACCACTGCTTGGCCGCCGCCTCTCTGTAGAGCCCCCTGTCGCATTCGTTGATGGCCTTCGAGTGGATCCTCTCGTCGGCCCGCTTGCCCTCGACCCCCTCGGCGGCGAGGGACGTCTGCCGCCTCGCCCTGGGAGCGGACACGGAACGCCGTCGAGCTCCCTCTGCTCCTGGCGCGGGGGCGCCGTCTCTGGATCGCGTGAGGCAGCCTTCGGTGGCGCCGTCTCTGGATCCCGCGAGGTCTGCAGGCGCTTGTGGGCGGGGCCGAAGTCGCCGCTCTCCGACCCGTCGAGAGCTGCTCGCCGTCGTCGAAGCTCGGCGGGGCCGCAGGGCTGCTCCTCCGCGTCCGCGGGTCGAGCCTCGATTCAGGAGGGAAAAAAACACACAGACACAATGAATCGTCCATCCCCCAGAAAATATGGGAAAATAGGGGAAGGGGGGGGGGAAGACAAAAACAGGAACATGTGGGAAGCGATGGGGAATAGTTTTACTTGTGTGTATTTATTTGTGTGTCCTGGGGCCCCTTCATCGATCTGCTCCTCGGGCCCCTGGTCCCCCTGTACCTGAAGCCTGAGGTCGTCGTCCCAGGGGCGGTCCATGAAATCCCGCCCGGCCTGCTCCTTGTCGTCGGGCCCGACCTCGAGCTCGCCCGGCTCTGGGCGGATATCCTCAACGTGTGCCTCCTCCTGCTTGAGCGAGATGCTGGCCCGCCTTGATGTGCTCCTGGGGCCACCAGCATGATGCGCCTGCCCCTCCTGGCGTTGCGATTGTGCTGCTCCCTCTGCCTTTTCTCTTTGACCTCGCGGAGCGCGTAGCGCATCTCGCCCACTGACAGAGGCGGGGCCACCGCGCGCGCACGGGCCAGCATGGCCCGTCCAAGCTGGCCGTCGTTTCGGGCCAGACGAAAGGGGGGGATTGGGAAAGGGAGGGCTGCGAAATTCGCTGCGTGCAGCTGGTTTCGGCCCCGCCGAGGGGCCCATTCCTCGATATACAGTCGCCTCCGGCGCCGGAAGAATCAGCTACGTGAGCTGATTCTCACCCCCCCCCTTTGCTATCCCCCCCTTTCGCCCGACCCGCTCGTTCTACATCCCCATGAACGGCTAGCGCGCCGCCGCCCGGATGGTATATTGTCGGCGGCGTATCTTCTCGTTGTTGGCGGCGAGGCCTTGAGCGCTGTAGTTGGCCGCGTCGTTCACCAGACCCAGACATCCGACGTCTTGATGTTTTCGAGACACGGGCACCCGACCTCCCGACCACTTCCCCAGGACCGGTTTTTCGTCCCGAGTCGTTTTTTGACGGTCCCGAGGCCCGGCGATGGCCCCGAGAGGCCGAACACGACGCAAAATGTTGGTCTCGATTTTGTTGGAGACGCCCGGTTTTTTGGGGATCTGCGGGCGTCGTGGGATCGCGCCCCAACGCCCGCTGCCGCGGGGCCAACACCTGCTCGCCTCCTCGGCGAGGTCTTCGCCCCCGCCGCCACGATGCCCAGAGCGCCCGCGCCACGCCCCGCGCCCTGCGTCGCAGAGTGCTCGACCGCCCTCGCCGCGAGCCTCTCCCACCGAGCTCTCAGTCGGGCCCGTCTCTCCACTCGGCATCGTTCAAGCAACCCCCATCCCCATCCCTATCCCTTAGTGGGCCCTGGAAAGGACAGGGCCGTCTTTTTACCGGTTCCGTTTTGCCGTTTTTGTTGCCGGTTCCGACGCCGTTTTTCTACCGGTTCCGTCGCCGTTTTTTGACCGGTTCCGGCTCCGGCTTCAATCCTGGAGCCGTTTTTTTGCCGTGGACATTTTTTTTGAAGCAGTGTAACAACGGCCCTGCCGTTCCCGGGGCCCACAAAGCCCCATCCCCATCCCTATCCCCTGCGAGACCCCCACCATATTGAATGACCCCCCCTGTCTGGGAATGCGCCCCTCGAAACCCGAAGGGAACGACCTGTATCCCCATCTGGGGTGGTAGATCGGCCAATGGGGCCCAGGCCGCGCCGCTGTGGATGGGGATCGGATGAACGATGCTCATCGTGACCTGGTAGAGTAGGCCGACGCGCTTGCCTCTCTTGACGCCGGGCCGCCGGGTCGGTCCCGACGGCGCGCCTTGGCGGCCATCGCCGACCGTCGACTACGCGTAAGGGTGACCCTTCGCCGGAGTGACCTTTGGCGCGGGCCCGTTGGGGTCCCCGATCGCCGAACGCGAGGCGGCAGTGGCGTGAAACGCTGCTCATCCTCGAGGCTCCCTTCGCGATCGCCGCGGGAGCAACCGCCCCGTCGTCCAGCGCGACCTCCCCAGCCCATCGCTCAGAGCCCCGAATCATCAGGGGTAACTCGGGTCAGGGCTAACTCGGGTTCCTTTTTCGGGAATCCGAACCCGAGTTACCCCGGACCCGACTTACCCCGGATAGTTCGGGCGTCCAGAGCCCCGAATCATCAGGGGTAACTCGGGTCAGGGCTAACTCGGGTTCCTTTTTCGGGAATCCGAACCCGACTTACCCTGGACCCGACTTACCCCGGATAGTTCGGGCGTCCAGAGCCCCGAATCATCAGGGGTAACTCGGGTCAGGGCTAACTCGGGTTCCTTTTTCGGGAATCCGACCCCGACTTACCCCGGACCCGAGTTACCCCGGATAATTCGGGCGTCCAGAGCCCCACATCATCAGGGGTAACTCGGGTCAGGGCTAACTCGGGTTCCTTTTTCGGGAATCCGAACCCGAGTTACCCCGGACCCGACTTACCCCGGATAGTTCGGGCGCCCAAATCGCCCTCTCGAGGGCAGCCTTGGCCTTCTCTCTCCGGGAAAGGGCGGGCCCAGGTCCTCGGACGTCGGGCGCCGCGGGCGAGAATCGCGGCGGAGGCCGCTCGTCGCCCGCGGCCCCCCTCGGGGCCCTCGCCGGGCCTCGGGGCCGTCAAAGAACTCCGCGGGACGGAAGAGCGGTCCCCGGGAAGTTTCGGGGGAGCGTAAGACCCGGGTTTGCCGGGACTCGGGTTCGCCATCGTTTTTTGACGACCGCGACTCGGATTTTGACGAGGAGGAGTTTCGTGGGATGTCTGCAGCGGGAGGCCTCGTCAAAATGCAGGCTCGGCCTCGTCATTTTTTTGACGACCTCGTCGGGGATTTCCGAGTCCCCCGTACCCGTGTCTTACGTCTCCCCGAAAGGTTGGTCGGAGGTTTCGGGGGCGCCCCGCGTCTCCTCGGGGCGGCAAGAGGGGGGTGATGCGAGGGGGTGGGGGGATCTCCCCGGCGTCGTGCCTGATTTTTCCCCAGATTTCATGGCGCCTCCTCCTATTTCAATACGTCCCCGGCCCCCCCCCCGCTGGGCCGCGCACATGCCGCGGGCCATGTTTTGCACCCCCCTCCTGGACGCCCCCCTCCTTGCCGCCCCCAAGTCTCGGAGAAACCGAGACGTCGGATGTCTGGGGTCGTCGGCCGTCGGGTACCTGCAGGAGCGCAGCGCGCCGTCGCCCCCGCGCTGCGGGCGCGGGCGAGGCAGCGGTCCTGAAGAGCTGCCGATCGAGAGGGAAAAACATACACAGAGAGGCACAGTTAGTCGTCGATTCCCCAGAACATATGGGAGGCTGTGGGAAGTGGGGGGGAAGACAGAAACCCAGGATGTATTGGGAAATGTGGGGAATATTGTTAGTTCTGTCTATACATATATATGTATATATATATATATGTATGTATGTGTATGTATGTATGTATATATATATATATCCATAACTTGTTTAACATCTCTGTGTAAATATAAGTGTGTGTGTGTGTGCTGTGCTTGTGTGCGTTTGTGTGTGTGCTTGTGTGTGTGCGTTTATGTGTGTTTGTGTGTGTTTGTGTGTGTTTGTTGTGTGTGTGTGCGTGTGTGTGTGTGTGTTTGTGTGTGTTTTTTGTGTGTGTGTGTGTGTGTGCGTGTGCGTGTGCGTGTTTGTTGTGTGTGTGGTTGTTGTGTGTGTGTGTGTGTGTGTGTGTGTGTGTGTGTGTGTGTGTGTGTGTGTGTGTGTGTGTGTGTGTGTGTGTGTGTGTGTGTGTGTGTGGTGTGGTGTGTGTTTGTGTTTGTGTGTGTGTTTGTTTGTTGTGTGTCCCTGAACCGCCGGCCCTTCGGGCGCCGGCTCAGTCCGGCGCGCCCGGCCCGCCGGTCGAGCTCGGCGTGCCACGATTTGCCCCCCCCCCCCCCCCTCTTGGACGCCCCCCTCTTGGCAGCTCCGCCTTCCTACCTCACTCAGGAGGGAAAAAAACACACAGACACAATTAATCCTCGATTCCCAGGAAAATATGGGAAAATATGGGAATTGGGAGGAAGACAAAAACCCAGACAATATACGAAAATATGGGGAATAGTTTTATTTGTGTGTATTTATTTGTGTGTCCCAGGGCCCCTTCATTCTCTTCCGACCGACGGTGCGCTCCTCCCACGGCGCTCCTCCGCACCGCCCGAGCGGGGCTGGAGCAGCTGAGGCCGGCGGGAGCGCGCCGCGCCGCCGGTGCGCCGGGGCCGCGCGGCCCAGCGCCATGTGGAGCCGGATTTGTTCCCCCACGCCGAGGCTGCCTACGGTTAAGTCGGGCCTGTCCCTCTACAGGGGGGAATATGCCAAAATAGTAAAACAATAGTCTGGGGACTATATTTTTTGGAGCAGTTGTGGACCATTTGGGGGTATTCAGGGGGTATTTTTTTCCGTCGACAATCCCCCTGTAGGGGGACACGCCCGACTTAACTGCAGCTCCACCTTCTCGAAGACGAAAAACGGCACGAACATAAACGTTTGGCGCTCCGCGCGGATTTCTCGGATCCGCGCCTCGACGAAGAAGAAACGTTATAAAAATAAACTTTTGGCGCTCCGCGCGGATTGCTCGGATCCGCGCTTGGGCCCCCCCCGGCGGCGCATCCAGCGCCGCCCTTGGCGCGCTCCGCGCACCAGGGAGGGGGTCCAGCCCAGATGCAAGAAATCCGCGCAGAGCGCCAAAAGTTTATGTTTATGTGGTTGTTCCTTCTAGTCTTGCGACTTGTTCTCGTGGCCCTCCGACCTCAGCGCGCGCAAGATCACCCGTGGCTTGTCGCACGTGGCGTCGCGAACATGCAGCTCGTAGCTGGCCGCCTTTCGCCTGGAGGTCTGAGAGCCTCATGCTGGAGACCGCCAGCAGGAAAGTGCCTGGCGTCGGCGTGTTCGAGTGGTTGCTCTCCCAGCTCGTCGCCCCGGGAGATGGAGTACATATGTACGACATATGTATACATAGCTGGTGCCGAGGCATGAGCGCCTGCCGCGGGGTCGTCGTGAGCTGCGGTGGCCGGACCTGCCACGGTGCGTGCAATGATCGCCGAGGTAGCCAGGATTGAACTCGAGCGACGATGATGTTTTTGATAACTACGTGTTGATGGCTGTTCATGTAGCTCGCTAGCGTTGGCTTGCTGCTGAAATCAAACCCTTAGCTGCTGACGTTCACTGGCTGGCGTGCCTTTCCGTAGGCTGAACTCCGTAGGTTAAATTCCATGACGATGCAATGATGCCCCGAGCCTCATCTTCTGATCCTGACGACGGCTGACGCGATGGGATGCATGCGCACATGGCCTGGCGCACCTGCTGCTCGAACAGTTCAGCGCTATGGGGATCGCTGCTGGAACCAGTCTCCGACAGCCTCGTCGGCCTCCGAGGCGTCGACCCCTCGGTCCTTGCGCTCGGGCTCCACCGCGTTGGCCGGGCTGGCCGCGGCTGCCGTCTCAGGAAGGTAAGTCGACGGACCTCGGTCCTGGTGTCCGAAACGTCAGGCGCGGGCTTTTAGCTCGAAGCAAAGCCCAAGACGTCCAGCGTCGGGTGGCCGGCGCGGCTCAGGCTCATCTGGATGCTGGACTCGACGATCGATTTGACGTCAAGTTTGTTGTCCGCTGCGTGGTAGACGGCGTCCAGCTTGCACTGAGCCTGACGGCGGCTGAATATTCCTGGCACGGCTCTGCGCACGATGCTCATCCTGATTGTGAACGCCTTGCCGTTCACCGAGCAGGAAGTCAGCGTTGCCTTTACGCAGCTCCGAAGCGGGTACTCGATGGGTTGGATATTCGATGGGTTGGATATTGAAGGCCGCCAGTTTCGTCTTGATGTCACTGTGCCAGTCCAAGCCTCCAACGCATCGCGAACAGGCAGTGTCGAAGGCCGATTTGCCTCTGATTCTCTGAGTAGCTCCTCGATGTCGATGTAGATCAGCGCCGAGCCCGTCGCCGCCATGAGGCGGTGGTTGGTCGGATCGATGCAGCATTAAGTCGGGCTTGTCCCCCTACAGGCGGATTGTGGGCGAAAAATACAAAATTGTCGAAGAATGTGCAAACATAGCCAAACAGACTCAACAAATCATCCCCGGACTTTTTTCCCGGAAAGGGCGTGGGCCCAGGGTTCTCTTTTAGTAGGTAAACCTGTCCCCCGGTGCCAACTTGAGGGAGGCCGGCGAATTTTTTCCCTGATAAATAACGAGGTCGAAGGAGGCCGGCGAATTAAATTTTGGGAGGATGTCTCGACCGAACCGTTGTTTTTTTGAAGGGCTCGGGCCAGTTCTCTGTAGTGGTAAAAACTATTCCCCCCCCGTGGCTGCTGAAGGGAGGCCGGCGCCCCGAATTTTTTCCATGATAATAACGAGCCGGCAGGATGCAGCGATTTTTCCTGATAAAAATAACGAGCCGAGAATTAAAAATTAGAGGTGACTCGAGCGAACGCTGTTTTTGGCACGCGAATTAAAATTTGAGGATGTCTCGAGCGACACGCCTTGTTTTTGAAATCCCGATCGATAAATCACAGGGTGCGGGCCACTTTTTCGTGTGTTGAGGATGTCTCGAGCGAAACGCTTGCTCCGCAGAGTTTGCCGAGGATGTCTCGAGCGAAACGCTTGTTTTGCAGAGCCGACCGCGACGCGAAAAAGCGCCCCGCGCGAAGGAATTTCGATGATGTCTCGACTAATTCGTTTGTTTTTGTACGATTTCCTGGAATTTTGGCAGGATGTCTCGAGCGAAATGCACGACCCCACATAGCACGACCATACCCCAGCACGACCACACCCCAGCACGACCAGACCCCACACGACCGCCACCCAAGCACCAGCCCCACCCCAGCACGACCTACACCAGCCGACCACACCGCAGCCCGACCCGACCCCAGCACGACCCTACCCCAGCAAGACCACACCCCAGCACGACCACACCCCAGCACGACCTCACCACAGCACGACCACACCCCAGCACTACCACGCCCCAGCACGACCACGCCCCAGCACGACCACGCCCCAGCACGACCACGCCCCAGCACGACCACACCCCAGCACGACCACACCCCAGCACGACCACACCCCAGCACGCCACACCCCAGCACGACCACACCCCAGCACGACCCCACCCCAGCACGACCCCACCACAGCACGACCACCCCCCAGCACGACCACACACCAGCACGACCACACCCCAGCACGACCCCACCCCAGCAAGACCACACCCCAGCACGACCACACCCCAGCACGACCTCACCACAGCACGACCACACCCCAGCACGACCACGCCCCAGCACGACCACGCCCCAGCACGACCACGCCCCAGCACAACCACCCCCCAGCACGACCACCCCCCCAGCACGACCACACCCCAGCATGACCACCCCCCAGCACGACCACACCCCAGCACGACCACTCCCCAGCACGACCACACCGCCTTGGTTGAGTGGTTGCCTGTCGTCGTGGAATGTTTCGTGGGGTGTCTCGTGGAATGTTTCGCGGGGTGTCTCCTGAATGTTTCGTGAGGTGTCTCGCGGAATGTTTCGTGAGGTGTCTCGTGGGATGTTTCGTGAGGTGTCTCGTGGGATGTTTCGTGAGGTGTTGCCCCGTTGGGTATCGTGAAAACGTGCCCATGCTCCACATGTCTATATCCCTTTCCGGGTTCGTGGGTCCATCATGTTTTGCAATCCTTCTCGTAAATCCAGGGTGCGGGCTCACTTTTTCTGTGTTTAGGGATGTCTCGAGGCGAACGCTTGCTCAGCAAGTTTGCCGAGATGTCTCGAGCGAAACGCTTTTGTTTTGCAGAGCCGAACCGCGACGGCGTGTGAAAAGAGCCCGCGCGCGGAATTTCGACCGATCTTCGACTAATTCCATTGTTTTTCCCGGAAAGGGCGGGGGCCCAGGGTTCTCTTTTAGTGGGTAAACCTTGTCCCCCGGTGCCAACTTGAGGAGGCCGGCGAATTTTTTCCCTGATAAATAACGAGGTCGAAGGAGGCCGGCGAATTAAAATTTGAGGATGTCTCGAGCGAAACGCTTGTTTTTCAGAATTTCTTGAGGATGTCTCGAGCGAAACGCTGGTTTTGCAGAGTTGAGGATGTCTCGAGCGAAACGCTTGTTTTCAGAATTTGCTGAGGATGTCTCTAGCGAAACGCTGGTTTTGCAGAGCCGACCGCGACGCGGAAAAGCGCCCCGCGCGAAGGAATTTCGATGATGTCTCGACTAATTCGTTTGTTTTTGTACGATTTCCTGGAATTTTGGCAGGATGTCTCGAGCGAAATGCACGACCCCACCCTAGCACGACCATACCCCAGCACGACCACACCCCAGCACGACCAGACCCCAGCACGACCCCACCCCAGCACGACCCCACCCCAGCACGACCATACCCCAGCACGACCACACCCCAGCACGACCCGACCCCAGCACGACCCTACCCCAGCAAGACCACACCCCAGCACGACCACACCCCAGCACGACCTCACCACAGCACGACCACACCCCAGCACGACCACGCCCCAGCACGACCATGCCCCAGCACGATCACGCCCCAGCACGACCACCCCCCAGCACGACCACCCCCCCCGCACGACCACACCCCAGCACGACCACACCCCAGCACGACCACACCCAGTCGCACCCCATGCCCCCCACACGACCACACCCCAGCACGACCACACCCCAGCACGACCACACCCCAGCCCATCACGGACCACATACCCCAGCACGACCCGATCGATAAATCACAGGGTGCGGACCACCCCAGCACGACCACACCCCAGCACGACCCCACCCCCGCACGACCCCACCCCAGCACGACCACGCCCCAGCACGACCACACCCCAGCACGACCACACCCCAGCACGACCACACCCCAGCACGACCCCACCCCAGCACTACCCCACCCTAGCACGACCACACCCCAGCACGACCACACCCCAGCACGACCACACCCCAGCACGACCCCACCCCAGCACGACCCCACCACAGCACGACCACACCCCAGCACGACCACACCCCAGCACGACCACACCCCAGCACGACCCCACCCCAGCAAGACCACACCCCAGCACGACCACACCCCAGCACGACCTCACCACATCACGACCACACCCCAGCACGACCACGCCCCAGCACGACCACGCCCCAACACGACCATACTCCAGCACGACCACACCCCAGCACGACCACACCCAGCACGACCACACGCCCCAGCACTACCACGCCCGCAGCACGACCACACACCCCACACGACCACCCCCCGCACGACCACCCCCCCGGCATCTACACCCCCCAGCACTACCTACCACACCATCACGACCACACCCAGCACGCGACCACTCCCAGCACGACACACCGCCTTGGTTTAGTGGTTGCCTGTCGTCGTGTAATGCCTCGTGGGGTGTCCTCTTGGAATGTTGCGCGGGGTGTTCTCGTGGAAATGTTTTCGTGAGGTGTCCTCGTGGAATGTTTCGTGGATGTTTAAAGAGAATGTTTCGTGAAGTGTCTCGTGGGATGTTTCGTGAGGTGTTGCCCAGTTGGGTATCGTGAAAACGTGTCCATGCTCCACATGTCTATATCCCTTTCCGGGTTCGTGGGTCCATCATGTTTTCTACTCTTGAATATTCTTCCTGTAGAGAGAGAGGACCGACTTCAATCAATGCAGAACCTTGAAGCGGTCACCTCCGGAGAATGCTGACGTCGTGGCGACGCTTATTGCTGTGGGTCGCCCGCGGCACCCCCTTGCCTGCGGGCGCCGCGACTGTCATCCCGGCCATGTGGGATTCCCAGTGTTCGCCGGCCCCTCCTCCTCCTCCTCCTCCTCCTCCTCCTCCTCCTCCTCCTCCTCCTCCTGGTCCTCCTTTTTTCTTCCTCCTCCTCCTCCTCCTCCTCTTGCTCCTCCTCCTCCTCCTGCTCCTCCTCCTCCTCCTCCTCCTCCTCCCCCTCATCCTCCCCCTCCTCCCCCTCCTCCCCCTCCTCCCCCTCCTCCTCATCCGCCCCCATCCGGGCCACGTGGGATTCCCGGTGCTCGCCAGCCCCACCCTGCGTGGTCAAGGTCGTCTTGTTCACCCGCCTGCGGGGAACTTCTGCCCTCGCGCTGGGTCGTGCTTCTTCGAGCGCGGCGAGTCGCATTGCCAGTGACCTCTCTGGCCACAAGTTTTAAGTCGGGCCTGTCCCTCTACAGGAGGAATATTCAAAGATAGTCAAAAAATTAGTATGGGGACGATGTTTTCATAATTTTTTGATTATGCTTGAACATCTATGTGGTATTTGTTATTGTTCGTCCGAAATCCCCTGTAGGAGGACATGCCCGACCTAACACGAGCTCCGCAGCGAGTGCTTGCCTTCACCTCGTTGATCCTGGGGTCGTCCCTCTTGGGCGGCTGGCCGCCGTCCCTCTTGTCGAAGCGCTTGGCTCCCATCAGCCTTTCCGTCGCGCGCACCATCATCTTGATGAGGAGCGCCACCTGCCCCTCCGCCTCGTCAGGGGCGCCCTGCAGCTCGTCGGGCACCTCGTCGTTGAAGGCCTCGTAGCTGTCGCTCGACGCGTCGTCCTCTGTTCTACGCTCGTCGTCGCAATGCTCCGTGGCGCGCGCACTCTTGTGGTCCTTCTTGTGAACTCCATAGGCTTCTTTGTCGCGGTCGCCCTCGTAGCCGTCCACGCCCGCGACCTCGGGCAACGCAATCATCGGCTGCTCCTGGATCTCGACAGGATTGAACTTGTTGCCAA